>APFE030557179.1:179303-220293 GCA_000404065.3 Pinus taeda | reverse complement strand
GGGGTGTACAATCTTCCTAGGGTATACATCCAGCTAAAACCTTTGAATACAAAAGATAATCAGGCTCCACACCCAACACTCCATTCCAAATATTTCCTTTTCCCTTATCTTCTTTTGCATTACCTCCTCTTGAAGAGCCTTCTCCATTGGGAGGTTTAGAACTTTCTCCTTGTAGTATGTTGTTCCTCTCTTCATAGAGGACCTTCACCATCTCTATCATATCAAAGAAATCCTTTCTGAAGGTCTTCTCATATTATTTCATGATAGGTTCTGCTTCATGAGACATGGTCTCTGAAGACTCAACTACAACTTGACGTTGTACTAGTGTTGGAATCTCAACTGCAACTTTTGCACCTTTCTCTTCTTCCCTTTGAATTTCAGGGCTTTCAACCAGCTTTCCTTCACCTCTTTGAGCTTTAACCTTGTGAGCATGACATAAACTTGTAAACAATTAAATCCTTCTTTCACAAAGCAAATCTAGTAAGCAAAACTAGTGGCTCTGATACCAACTGGATCAGAATTGGAGTAGATTAGTAATGTTGTGTTAATTCCCCATTCATAAATAAACCTAAGATGCTTAACATTTTCTTTTTCAAAAACTTTTGCAATTAATAGATTCCCATGAGATTTTCTTATGTAAATGTTATATAAAATTTAACATAAAAACATATGTTAAACAACAGCAGTATAATAGCAATGAACATCAATATACAACACACAACAAGCACATGATAAAGGAGTTCACCCCTCTTGGACTACGTCTCCTTGGTCCAACTTCCAATGGCTTGGGCCTCTCTATTATGCTCAAATTACATCAAAAGTTTGTTTACAATGCTCAAATTCCTCTGAAACCTATCTCAATGAGTTCAGAATACCAAAAACTACAAGAATTGACTATTTTTCATCCAATTTGGATAAGAAATGAAGGATTTATGAATTCTCCTAGTTCTTACTCTAATCATTCCACAAAATGCTCTAAAACCGGCAGAAAACTACAAATTAGCCACAAAATCTGCTAATTGGGCAAGAATTTCGCCGCACTGTGGGCCATATCCTGTCGACCTTATCGCATATCGCAATTGGTGGGTTTCGGCAGGTGGAATGTCTTGTTTACCTGGCGAAATGTTGTGATTGCAATATCATGGAACCACTGAAGTTTTAAACTGTGACATATAATGTTAGTGTGTCCAGGGTTTTTCACATTCGGGACTTAACTTGCATCGGGACTAGTTGCTATTACTGTTATTATTGCGATATGCAATCGTATCGCATCACAACTCCAAACCTTGTCGGGGTTGAGGCCAATAAGTTGTTCTATTCTCCCCTTCATCGATTGCGATTGCGATTTGTGATTGCCTCATCACATCGAAACCCTGAACCTGCCGGGGGCCGATTTGTAACACCGAAACACTTACCGTTGTGATATGCGATTAGCGAGGGCCAATGACGGGTTGTCACATGGCACCTCCTTATTCGCTAAAGACTTGTCACATCATCCCAATCCTGCCATGTAGACAAGTCAAACTTGAACTTTGACTTGCTCTAACTTCTGCATAAGAACTCGGATTTGAGTGTCGTTCACATCATTGGATTCAAAATGACAAGCTCTTCAATCTGAAGTTGAGTTTGAGAAGGATCTGACACTTTTATTTTTGAGCATAATTCTAAGCACCTGATCAGTATGGGGCTTTACAGAGGAGAGTCATGTAATCTAGTAAGTAAAAGAAAGGTCTCCTACAAAGGACATGGAAGAAAACATGGCCTAGTGTGAGAAAGGGGGTTTAATTTGTAGGTTGTATAAATGAGGGTGCAAGCTGATAAATTTGTTATGTGGGTGAAGAATGATTTTGGGAAAAAGATAACCTGGAACCCACATACACAAAAATGACTAAGTGTTGGAGTTTCAAGTTGTTAACTATGTGATACCTAACTAAGTAAAAAAGAGTCTTCCATAACCCACATATGTAAAAAATGATTTAAGTGATAAAAATGAAGAATTCTAGTTGTAGTATAGGGTTAAGAAAGATAAGATATTATTGATCAATCAATGTTGGTCAATAGGTATAAAACTGGTCCCTTTCACTAGTAGACTTACTGTGGAAGCCTTTGGATGGTGAATATGACAAGATGGTACTGAGCTAATGGAGAATCATTGCAGAAAAGCATAGAAACCATAAAAATAATGGAGTTTGTAAAGACAAATATAGCATAGGTCAAGAAAACTAAGTGATCATACAAGTGGAATAGTTTAGGTCTTCGCATTATATTTTGAGGGACATGGAGCAAGAAATCTTGTCTCTTTGATGAGATATGTAATAATAGTTAACTCTTGTTCATTGAATGGTAAGAAAATGAGTTTGTTGTTTCCACCGAACTTGTAAATAATGAATTTAATACCTCCAAAAATGCTAGTTCATCTCTTAGTAGCATGAAAATATCTTCTAGTATTATCACTATCAACATCATTGTTTCACACTACCAAACTCTGGACATGATTCAAGTATGGTAAGTTTTTCAAACACTAATGACCAAAATTTAAACCTATTTCAATCATTGTTTGGTACATAGAAAAATTCTAGGATGGTGATTAAATTATTTGATTGGACCATCTGATGCTAAGAAGTTGGATGATTAGTTGCATCAACTTGAAGTGTACTTCAATGTCTAAGGATTTCCAAAATTGAAACAAGTTCAAGGCGCTCAATTGAAGATGTTAGGAGATTCCTTGCATTGTTGGTAGATTTATTTTGAGAGACAATGTCAACAAGGAAACTTACTTATTATGGAATGGGTTGAGTTGAAAACCATGTTATAATATATATACTAGGAACTAGTGTACTCTATAGATCATCATTCTATCCAGTTGGGATATGAATAAGATATGATGATTGATTTGCAATATCTTTGGTAGAAATAAGGGAAGGGGGTGGACTAATATACAACCTAGTTAAATCCTCTCTCTATTAATTTACATATTATAGAGGAAAAGGAAATGATAGTGCTACAATATTAGAAGGTCTACATAGAAGTATTCAACCAAAAAAATGACCTTATTGAAGATTTGCATAGCCACAATCGGAAAAAATGTTTACCTTGATTGACATCAACATATTGGATGAAGCAAACATCAAGTATCAATATGTGGAGGCAAAGGGAATTCGTTTAAAATATGCCTTAAGGAAAGGTGAAATATACAAAAACTCCACAAGATAGATAGGCAGATAGAATTTATAGGTTGCAAAGAAGACATCCAATGCTACAAAGTAAGGAAAAGGGAAACATTAAAGAAGTAAGTTATATATTGTTTACAAGCATAGTGGAAAGACCAGACATGATGGAAAAACGTGTTTGAAATTTCATTTAGATAAAGCCCCAAGAGAATGAAGAAGTTATTAGTTGTTAAGGCTAGTGATAAGGAATAATATAATGGTGAGATGAAGTCACTTAATTCCTCAAACTAGTGCTAAAATAGTTTGGACACTAAGTCACCAAAACAAGACTTGCTCCTAAAATGGGGAACACAAGACAATCACTCAAATTTTCCACCCATAAAGTACCAAAAATAGATGAAAAATTATATAGTGATAAAATTTGGGTCATTGATAGATTATGAAGAAGTGTTATTTATGCAATATGACTACCATCAAAGAGTCCAATCCAACATGAATTGACTTGATCTCTAATGTTGCACTTTCAAAAAATGGTTTCTATATAAATTTATGGTTGGAGATTTGTTGAAGAGTGAATAATTAAGGAAGAAATCAAAATTATTGGCGGAACAAGGGATCATTAAAACTAACACATCACCATGTAGTTAAGATGCGGTATTAGTTTCCAAGAAAGACGGTACATGGTATGTGTGCATGGAATTTAAATCCATGAACAATACCACTATCAATAATCAATATCTTCTACCCATTATAGATTATTTGATTTATTAATTGCAAGGCACATCTTTCTTCTCCAATTTGGATTTGTAGTGTAGTTATTGTCAAGCTAGAGTATGAGACAATGTCGTATGGCAATCCAATGTCAAAGACAAAAGAAGGGCTACTTGATTCGTTGGTTGTCATTTGGATTATGCAATGAACTAACCTCTTTCATGTGTCAAATGATTGAGAGAATGAGGTTGTACCAAGAATCCTTTGACACTATTTAATCATATGGCATATTGGTCTTACTTAACAAATGGGAAGATAACTTGCAACATTTGGAAAGATGTATATAGAGTTTGAGGAGCATGAGTTGCAAGCCAACTTAAAGAAGTTCAAATTTTCCAAGAACAATATTTTGTATCTAAGATTCATTATAGATGGAGGACATGTATGCTTTGATAACAGATGTGATAAAATCCATTTTGAAACTAAAATACCCAAGGAATGTGATTTTAATCATGAGTTTTTTGGATTTTGAAAGCGACCTTATGAGATTTGTAGTGTGTTTTTTTACATAGAAAAACCATTGCATGGTATGGCTAGATTCAGCAAGGTGTTCATGTGGAAAAAATGGCATGAGAACGTATATGAATTGAATGAGAATGTGTGCAATTCCTAGTGTTGGAATTTCTTAACTTGAAATCCTTTTTAAGATTAGAATTGATTCCTTGATCTATAGCATGGGACAATTATTGTTGTACTGAGGTATGCCAATTTCTTGTCACTCAGAAACATTCATCAGTGTATTCATTAACTACTTTACCTATGATAAATCATCACATGTAATTGTGTAGGAAGTTAAGCATTTGTGGTATTATTTACTCAACAAAGAAAGAAGGATGCACTCATAGCACTAATTTTTTAATTTTTGCAAACATAGTCCAAATTGAAGTAAATTCAATAATCCATATGGATGTTTTACTTCAACAACTTAACTTTGTCATCATATAAAGTAAGGGTGTTGTAACACCCTCCTCCCACATCTACTCAAGCAATCAGCCAGTCAGGGTAAACATGTGATCGGAGACCACTATGATATCATTTGACCTCCCAAGTCACATTAAGGAAGTGGAACCGACAGAAACACACCATACAGACATTCAACATCAGCATTAGGACCCTCAAGAACCAATCCAACCTTTCTAAAAACCATCCCCTGGGTCCCACTGAGATTTTGGACCACTTGAACTCTGACGCTCTCATATTATGGGCATGCCAGCATCCAGGGACCTCTCGACGCTCTCACAAGCTTGCAAGCCAACGTCCAGGGACTATTTTGCATAGTGTTGTGTCAACGTCCCTGAGACTTGAGCCACTTTTCATACCCAAAGCCTAGGTCACTGCCCAAAATTGAATGACATTTTCATAACAGTAAAATAACTGACAGTACAAATGCAATCACTTGAATAAGACCTTGACTAGACCCCTACTAGCCATGATAGGCATTTCGTCAAACATATCATGAATATGAAATCTACAGGTGTAAATAACATATCTTAGCATAGGGGTCTCATACTTAGCTGAGAATCACTAAGAAACATGTTGATCCCTTGTTTTTTTCCTATTACTATCAGTTCAATCCCCATTTTGACCTCTGTTTGGCACTATGGAACCTACTTCTTTGCTAAGTTTACTATCCTAATATAGTTCCAATCCCCATTTGAGGTAAATCTTCTTTTGATTACATTTGGATATTTGTTGGTAGATTTAAGTGAATATAGGTAACATATTCTTAAACTAACTCATTATTGTAATCAAGTGTAGACTTCTCAGCAGAATGTGCAGGACAATACCAGAAGAAACAGTTGATGTACCATGACTCTCTATTTCAGTACTCAAAGGCTACATGCAGATTCGGCACTCAAATAATGCAATGGACAAGGAGTCGCATGCTTCTAGATGAGGAGATGGCGACAACGATGAGAAGAACGCATGTGATCCCAAGATTTTCGGTCTCCTTCCTTTTGATGCAACATACACTAAGTTGGGGTTTGGTTACGAAGTTGTTGGACCAACTCGAGCCAGCCGCTCAAACCAACTTGTTCTGAAGGAGTAATATTGTTCGACTGTTATAAACTGCTATTTTTAGTTTAATGTTTAACCATAATCAAATGCCTATAAAAGGTGGGGATGTAATATGTCAAGGGGGAATGTTGAACCTTTGAAGTGTTTGTTGTATAATCGTGACTTAAGTTTTAATAGAAGATCGTTATGATGCTATTTCTCTGAATTCTAGTTGAATACGTTGATGGGATGCTGATGTTCATGTTCTAATTGTGATCAGAACTATTTCGTTACTGTAAGTTTAAAAGCCCCCAAGTGTGTCCGGGCCCACCCATCTGTGTTTGCTCTATATTTTCATCGACAATGTCACTGTGAAACTAGTTACAGTTAGTTCCCTTTTCTGTTATAAGTCAATTCAATTGCATTGTTTCGTTTGATTGGTTAGTGCATATAGTGGTGTTGAATGATTGCGAAGTTCTTGTTATTTTCATAGTTGCAATTAGATTTTGGTGTGAACTTTGTGTGCCTTCCAAACCAGAGCTATGCCATTACCTTGATTTACCATCATCTTGAATATATCGTATGGTCGTTTGACAAGCTGGTTGAATCATTACCTATGGTCAATGTCGGATTAAGTCCTTAAACTCTTTAACATTCATGTATGAACATGATTTTAATTGATTAGAACAGACTTGGTCTATTCGCCAAATCGACCTCTGTTTCTTTGAGAGAATTGACTCGAATCGATCCTTGATTAAACCATAGCATTGTGTAGGCAACACGAATATAGGCGAACGTTGCATCAACTGTTCAAATACTATAACAGATTTGGTTGAAACGAATTGGATTGGTGACCAAAGCGTGAAGATGCATTACTTGCACAGATGATTGATTGGTTTTTATTTCCTTTTCATTTCATTTAACAGACTATCAGATTAATGCGTTGTGGATTGGTAATAGAACATTGCATGAATGTTTGTGTGTAATTAGTTGTCGAGGACCAATTATTTAGCTCATACTTGCCTCCCCTATTCATGCAATTACCAATTTCATTAGTTGACTGAGATGATTACTCTTCCCTGTTTCTGTTCAATAATTAGTCTCATTTGAATGATTGATCTTTCTCTTGGTTCATAGGTTTCGGTTATCCACTTTGTAGTTAAATCATTGCTTTGATTTGCAATAGCATATTGGTTTTGAGTAAGAATATTCACAAGCTAGGATTGGAGTGATTCCAGAAAAGATTTAAGTACAATTCCTTGGAATTTGTGTGATTACATAGTTGGGTGTTAAACAGGATCAGCGTTAGGGTTGCTTTCATTAATCAAATCCTGTAAGTGGTTTATTTGAAGATAGAACAACAAGTGAGTGATAGAGTAAAACAGAGTAATTTCTCCAGATTAGTACTTAACTACTGAGTCTTGATAAGGGAATGAACCATTAAGTACAGAACGATTGTTTGATCAAATTCTACTAGGATAGATTACTCATTTACTCAAGAGTTGGATTGTTATAGATTGCTTCAGGAATGAATTGTTATTTGCATCAATAGTTTAATAAGTTGAGTGGATATTAGTATAGGTTGTTTGATTACTTCAAGTAAGAACTTCCATCATCATAGGATGCTTGTTGATGAATGATTGAGTGGTTTTTTTCACATAGAAGGTCTGGTACCAGCATTCAGATATTTGATTGATATCGTTTGGTGTGGATAAAAGTATGTTTTCATCACTAGAAATACATAGTTGAGTACATATTTGAATACTAGAATTTGTAAAGGTTTTAGATTAAATTTGATTGTTGGGTTTGCTCTTGATAATTAGATTATTTGATTTGCAAGTAGTTATTATTTCATAAATTGATAGAAGGAAATGATTAAACTCTGACCTAGCTCTAAACAGAGAAAGCGCAAGGCAATTCGTGCTTACGAACCCCAGGTTGACAATTAATATTAAGTGATTTAATCTAACCATTTAAATCTCTCAACAAAACATTGTTTCCTCAACACAACTACTTCCATTTCACCCATTAGGTCATATATACATTGTTCATTCATTTACAGGTAAAAACATGATGAGATCCATACGTAGTTATTGTCATAAAACACATACATAACCAGCATAATAGCAACAAAAATACCAATGAAAACAACAACCATATAAACCAGTATAATACTCATGAGATAACAAGTAGAAATAACCTCATATTAATGATGCAAAATGCAACTCGGTATGGAACTACCACGTTCCACCCAACCGTAGAATGGTTGAGCCAAATATTTCTTTAACCATTCACCCTCGTGCCATATTCCAAGCATGAATGTGCGATCTCATAGAACACATCAATCCAAAACCATCCAGGGCTTCTAGAGGTCATCCACCTAAACCCATAAAACAATGATTCCACCTCACAGTCGGACATCACAAAACCATCATCAGATTGATCTCTATCCAAGCCTTCGAGGGCTTCTAGGTGTTTGTCCAACCAAGGCTTCCAAGACTAGCAACTCAACCCATAAATTTTACCAAGATTCTAGAGTGTTTGTCCAACCAGGGCTTCTAGGACTAGTAACTCAACCCACCAAGGGCTTCTAGATTATTTTTCCAACCAAGGCTTCCGAGACTACTAACTCAACCGAAGTTGTTACAGGGCTTCCAAAGCATTTGTCCAACCAGGGCTTCCAAGACTAATAACTCAGCACAAGCTAACGAAACATGAAAACCAACCAAAACAAAATGAGGAAAACAAATCCACAATCACCATGGCTATCTAGGAACTGGAAAGGTTGGGCAATCCACTGTCAATCTTGGCCATCCTCTGTGCCAATGACAGATCACAACCAACAAACCACATGCATATGTCATGCATGAAAAAACTAGTGAGGAAAACATACATGCAACTCAGTACCTACAAGAAAAATCCATTTTAGTTTTTGATCTTGATGTCCTCTTGCGCATTTGTGCTCTTACTTTGCCTTCTTGCTCCAAAAATCCAAGTATGCCACACACTCCAAGAGTGCTCCAAGAAAACCCTAAGTATCCAAGGGTATGAGAGAGAGAGAATAATGAGAGAGCTCCAAAACTGAATTGACAAAATGTTACCAACTAGTCCTCAGAAGCCTTTTTATGAATGAGGCCTCTATTTTCCTCTTCACATGCAACTTGTGACCTTTCACCTCTCTTTTCTCCTAATTTCCAATATTTTCAAAAATGATGTGCCAAAAAATCCATTTTTCTTTTCCAAATCCTTATCCATTGCCTTTTCCAATTTCCTTAGCCATTAATAACCAAATGAACACCCACACTAGATGTCTTGCCCAACATTCATCTTGGAATAAGTGTCCCTTCAACCGTGGTTATTATTTTTCCTTTATTAACTTTTATTACATGGAATTTTCACCAAGACTGTTACAGAACCCTCCCTCTTTGGGGAACACCATCCTCAGTGTTCAACAACACCTATAACCACAAGACTGTTGTAAGAAAAGCATACTTCTGATGGAGCTTTATAACTTAGCACAGTGCAATAGTTACAATGATCAACCTACTGAGGAGAAAACCAACATGAAAACATAACAAACATAACATCATAATGACATGACACCCATACTGCTTATTGGATCTTTATAACATAGCTCATGGCAGTATTTACATCCATATACCTGTGTACATACAGCAACATCACCAAAACATATACCAAAACATATACCAAAACATATACCAAGACATATACCAAAACACCATACCAAAACTGGTTTGCCTCAACCAGCAAACAAGGAAGGATACATAGCCCACATCTAATCTGCCATCTCCCATGTAGCTTCACAGGCCTAAAGTGCTTCCATTGCAACTTAACCTACTCGATTTCTCAGTTCCAGAGCATGAGAACTTTTTTTTGTAATATACACTGAGGATCCAGCTGGAATTCTCTACCTAGATCCACCTGCAATACAGACCAATCAATCACATGATCAACATCTCTAACATACTTCTTAAGAAATGACACATGGAAAATATCATGACCTTTCATTATCAAAGCAGTGCAATTCGATAGGTTATTGACCCAATCCTCTCAATAATATTGAAGGGTCCACAAAATTGTGGTGCCAAGTTGGCACATGATCTAATCCGTAAGGATCTCTTCTTCTATTTTATGTGAAAGTACACATGTTCCCCAACCTGGAACTCCTTGAACAACCTATTCTGATCTACATAACTATTCTCCCTATCATGTGTTTCCTTTAGATTCTTCTTGATCACCTGCATTTCCTATTCCATGTCTGCCAACATGTCTGGTCTAATCAACACCATATTAACTGGATCACTCCAACTAACAGGAGTATTGCAACTTCGCACATACAATGCCTCAAATGGACTCATCCTCAAAGATTCCTGATACCCATTGTTGTAAGTAAACTATACTAATGGAAGGTACTCTTCCCACTTTCATTGCTAATGCATCACATACATCCTCAACATGTCCTCCAATATCATGTTGACCCTCTCTGTCTGTCCATCTATTTGTGAGTGATAAGTTGTACTAAAGGCCAACTCTGTGCCCAAACCTGCAAATAAGTCCTTCCAAAACTTGGAAGTGAACTTCGCATCCCTATCTCAGGTCTGACACAATATTCTTCAAAACACCATGCTATCTGACCACATCTCTGATGAATACCTGTGCTACATCGCTAGCTGAGAATGTAGACTTCACTACAATGAAGTGTGCAACCTTTTTCAACCTATCCATAATAACCATGATGGAATCATGTTGTCGCACTATTGATGAAGCCCATGGAAATGACTTCCCATTTCCATTTTGGAATCGCAATCGTTTATAGAAGTCAACCTAGATGTTTACACTCATTGACACGCTGACAACCAAAAATCCTAGCCACAAACTCTGCTACATCCCTCTTCAGGTTCAGCCAATAATAAAATCTCTTCACTGCTATCAGTGTATTTTGATAACCTAGGTGACCCGAATATTGTTTTTCATGAAACTCCCTCAAGATCACCTTCTTGAGCTCACTACTATCTGACACATATATCTTGTCTCTGAAGTTAACCAATCCATTTGTTGTAAGGAAATAGTCCACATCCTGTGCACCTGCACCTATACCTGTACCTATACTTGTATGTGTACTATCACCTATACATGTACCTGTACTATCACTTGTACCTATACCAGTACTTTGCTGAAACCTATGCATAATCTCTATATATCTGACATCTTGCTGACCTTCCTGCAAGATCCTATCTTGTAAGTTTGTCCCATAGGAGCTCATAGCTACTAAGTGATTTACCTATATCTGCCTGTTAAGAGCATCTGCCACTCTATTCTCTTTGCGTTTGTTGTACTTGATCTCAAAATCGAACTCACTGATCGTATCCAACCAACGAGCCTACCTACCATTCAGATTTTGTTGGTCAAATAGATACCGCAAACCACTTTGATCACTCATCAATGTACAACTCCTGCCTAGAAGACAGTGTCTCCACATCTTCAATGCAAGTATAATCACTACCAACTCAAGATCATGTGGGGTGATTTTTCTTGTACTTATCCAGTTTTCATGACTCAACGTACCACCTGTCCATCCCTCATAAGGACTCCACCAAGTCCTTTCTTGCAAGCATCTGTGCATACTACAAACTCTTTGTCTGGATCTACAATATTTAACATTGGTGCATGTGTCAACAACTACTTAAGCTGCTCAAAACTAGCCTCACACTCCTCTATCCAGTTCAACTTCTTACCTTTCCTATGCAATGACATAATAGGATAAGAAATATGTGAGAAGTTCTTGATGGACCTCCTATAATAGCCTACCAACCCCATGAAAGATCTCACTTCATCTACATTCCTAGGAGCTGCCCACTCCATGATGGCCCTTATCTTTTCTGGATCTACTGCAATGCCCTCCTTAGAGACAACATGCCCCAAGTACTGTACCTCGGTCTAATTTAAAATACGCTTGTTGAGCTTAGAATACAATTGATTCTCTCTCAACAACCTCAACACTATTGCTAAATGCTCGACACGCTCTTCCTCATTTTTAGAATATACCAATATGTCATCAATTAACACAATACAAAACTTATCCAAATACAGATGCAACATGTTATTCATCAAGCACATAAATGTAGCTGGAGCATTATTTAAGCCAAATGGAACTACAAAAAACACATAATGCACATACCTAGTCCGGAAAGTTGTCTTGTAAATGTCCTCCTCTTTGATTCTTACTTGGTGATATTCGGATCTCAAATCAATCTTTAAGAACATTGTTACTCCCTTCAACTGATCGAACAATTCATCAATCGTCGACAACAGATAACTGTTCTTGATGGTCACTTTGTTCAACTGCATGTAGTCAATGCATAATCTGAGAATACTATCTTTCTTTTTCATAAACAATACCGGTGTGCCCCATTGTGATACACTTGGCCTAATGTATCCCTTGTCCAACATTTCCTTCAACTATAGATTCAACTCTACCAACTCAAGTGTGCTCATCGTGTAAGGTGTGTTTGATTTCATAGCTACCCCTAGCACCAACTCAATAGAAATGTATACCTCCTTGTGAGGTGGCAACTCTGAAATATCCTCAGGAAATACATCCTTGAACTATTGTAAAGTTGGGTACCTGCTCAAAACATATGCATCCTCAATTTCCTTACCCTTGTCACTAGAAATGTGTACTGCAAATAACACACACCCTTTCCTGTGACTACGCTTGGCCTGCATAGTTTTCACCATTCTACCTGATCTTTCTTTCTTCTTACCTCTCAAAAATCTTGGTTCCCCATTACCATCCAAGCACTCAATGGCCTTGGCATAGAAATCCACCTTGGTTCTATGAAGGTACAACCAATCCATGCCCATATTGTATGATCCCAACAGTAATACATTCAAATGTGCTACAGTAGGCATACCATTCAAATCAAATGCACAATCTCTTACCCAATGATGAACTCTCTTCTTTATACATGTATCCAACTATACTAACCAAGATTCTGCATGCAATTCCTTACTCAAACCACACTTATCCACCAAGTCATGACTAACATAGTTATAATTAGATCTAGGGTAAATCAAATAGAAATAACTTGATCACAAAGCTTAGCGTCCATCTCAATGATAGATACCCGATGGTCTGCCTATTTTTTATCCAATGTTGTATAAATACGAGGAACGCTCTAACGAACGTCCCCAACAGCGTGTGCGTCCTATGTATGTTTTAACCCATATAGAAATTACCTGCATACGATTCTAGAAACAGAAAATACACAATGGTGAGAGAATAAAACATAAAATAGATATACACGGAGATTTTTCCACTAGATCCAAAAATCGGGACTACCAGAATGATTTTTTCATTATATTCTTTTCAATTTACAATACATATATATACATGTTGAAGCATCCATAAACCCCAATCCATTAACCCTAAATTATATCATAATTGTAGTTCCCTTGACCAGATTTACAAAATACCATGGGTAAAAAACCATCATGCCCAAAACCATGTGCGAAAACCATGGACAAAACCATAGGTAGGTCCGCTCACCTAATATAGGGTCCAAAAAAAATTTCCCCAAGACACTGCCCCAAACCCCATAGAGGGGGGCATCCTGTGACCCCCCTGCTACGCTCGGCGCAACGAACAAGGGGGGCTATAGCCCCCCCATGATCCCCCCATGCGTGGGTCTAGTCGTGGAAAGAATATAACACACACCCAACATCCTGTGACTGTATATCTAAGGCCTACCACCCTGATTCTACAGACAATCTCTCCTGCGATGATCTTTGCCACAAGTCCAATACTCTATAGGCTTCCAGCCTGCATCCTTGTTATGCTCCTCAGATAAATGTCCATGTCCTCTATCAGATGCATTGAACCTATTAGGTGGTGGAACATTTTCCTTATTACTTAAATCCTGTGGTCTTACTCACTTCTTGTCCTATTTTCTTTTGTTCTTTGCATTGTCTTTTTAGTCTGGCTTAGTCTCAGATCTGGGCTTCGATTGTTCTTAGCAATGATTTAGCTTCAGATGGCTTCCTCCAATGATCTAGGCTCATCAAACTCAATCCTATCTTTGAATTCCATTGGTAACCCACTAGTGAATGTCTGAATCTTGGCCTTCTCCTCATTGAGGTAGGGCACATACCTTAGGAGCTCTAAGAACTTGCTAGTGTACTCATAATTTGTCATAGATCACATCTTTAGTTCATAGAATTCCTTTCCCTATCATTAAATTATCTCTCTGATAGGTAATTCCTTTTGAATAGTCACTCAAACTCATTCCAAGTCAATTCCTCCTCCTTTATCCCTCTGACATTCTTCACATCTTCCAACCAAATGTTTGCTTTACCTCTGAGACTTAATGTAGCTATTATGGATTTCATGTTCTCTGCATAGTCATGCAACCTGGAGAACTTCTTCATACTAAGCAACCATGCCTTTGCATCCTGTGATTTCTTCATCTCTCCATCAAATGTTGGTGGATTTTCTTTCTTAAACTAATCTGGAAAGTGTCCCCTATCACTCCTCATGTACGGATGATAACGATATTGATCATCATGCCTGTTAAAACCAGAACTAGAATGGTACCTGTGTCTATCCCTTCTCCTATCTGGAGTGTCCAAAAATTTGCATCTCTGACTGTGTCATCTCTATCTAACTTGTGACCACCATGCGACCTACTATCATATGCCCCATTATTTTTTTCCTCCTACTCATGGCTGATCCGAAGTGGTCCATGTCGCTGCAAATCTAACAGGCCCTGAATTATCACTGCATTTACCTCTTGTAGCTTCTCTTGTGTCTGTATGATTATGTCATTATCTGTCATACACTCCTTATTTCTTCCTTTAAGCTTCTCAGTGTATCTTCCAAATAGGAAGAGTTCCCAACACCATACTACTTATCTGATTCATAGGGAGAGTCTTTGTAGTCTACCATCTTTCTATCCATTTGATATTTCTTCCTACAATGTATATCATTTCAGCTACACCAAATCACAATAAACCAACGTACCTTAGTATATCTCAGGGAGGATACCTTGTCTACAACATCAAAAAATCTGTGTGATACATGTATAACATAATCATGACATCCACAACCTCATGCATGAAAACAACCACTACATCATTGTACACTTGACCACATGCAAACATTAACATGCATAAGCAATACGTAATCCACCACACACACACATAAACATATAGTCAAGCATAAACGAACAATGCTTGTAACCAAGCCTACAAGAATGATACATGTAACCAAGCATACAATAATGTAACCAAATGTATGAGAATGTAACCAAGCATACAAAATGATACATGTAAGCAGCATATAACAACATGTAACCAGTCATACACTCACGACGATGCACTCCACAATAACAACATCAACTTCCACATGACAACATCACTACAACCATGGTCAACATCATGCAAATGTAACAATCACATGGAATGCAAGCGTAAGAGACACACATGCAAATGCAACAAGCACATGGAATGCAAGCGTAAGAGACACACATGCAACTGACATGCATGCATGACCAACACACAACCCGTCCAGTTCGAGACATGAACCATGCTCGATACCACTATGTAACACCCTCCTCCCACGTCTACCCAAGCAACCAGCCAACCGGGGTAAACATGCGATTAGGGGCCACTATGATATGATTCGACCTCCCAAGTCATGTTAAGGAAGTGGAACCGATGGAAACACACCATACAAACATTCAACATTGGCATTAGGACCCTCAGGAACCAATCCAACCTTTCTTCCAACTAGCCCCTGGGTCCCACTGATATTTTGGACCACTTGACCTCTGGACGCTCTCATTCTATGGGCATGCTAGCGTCCAGGGACCTTTGGACGCTCTCACAGGCCTACAAGCCAACATCTAAGGACTATTTTGCATGGTGTTGTACCAACGTCCCTAAGATTTGAGCCACTTTTCAGGCCCAAAGCCTAGGTCACTACCTAGAATTGAAAAACATCTTCATAACAGTAAAATAATAGAGGAATGACAGTATAAATGCAATCACTTGAATAAGACTTTGACTAGACCCTTGCTAGCCATGACAAGAATTTCGTCAAACATATCACAAATATGTAATCTACAAGTGTAAATAACAGATCTAAGCATAGGGGTCTCATACTTAGCCGAGAATTGCTAAGAAACATTAATGCCTCAACGCATCAACTTCCATTTCATTGATTAGGTCATAGATACATTTTTCATTCATTTACAAGTAAAAACGTGATGAGATCCATACATAGCTACTGTCATAAAACACATACATAACTAGCATAATAGTAGCATACATACCAATGAAAACAACAGTTGTATAATCCACCTGACCGTAGAATGACTGAGCCAAATCTCTCTTCATCCATCACCCCCGTGCCATATTCCAACCATGAGTGTGGGATTGTTACACAATATTTTGTCACACCTCCTACACTTCCTAGTGACATACCCCGAAGCACCCGAAACATGACTATTATGCAATGTACTCATTCAGATATGCATTTCAGATCCTCCGTAAGACATTGATTGGAAAATGACTTGAGTTTCCCCTAAAGAAATAACTCTTAAACCCTAATTTGAGGATCATTGCTCTTATGAGGCTAAAAACGGTGATGATTGCATGTTGGACTATGCTAGACCCACGATGGCATCACTCTGTTTACTTGTATACCTGTGATGATCCCAAAAATGAAATTTTCCCAAAGAGGATGAGAAGCTTCGTGATTTAGAAGCTCCCAAAGCAGCGAGCTAGAGGTTGTTCGGTGTAGATGAGTTCGAATTCTCCCAACTTGGCCTCTTGGTCTTATCCCTATGAGCTACCTCCTTGATATGAGGGCCTAATCCTATCTTTAGAGAGGTTATAACTCCCTTCCTAGCCTATATATTCAGCCTCTCCCATTCCTAAAGGGTTGGTTGGTCAGGTTAGAGGCTAGTTGGTCTATGCCTATTTGCACCCTTATGCTAAGATTGTGCCTAGAGACTATTCATTTGACTTGGAAAAGGCGTGCCTGGAGAGTTCTTGGCTTATACTTGATTATCACTCAAGGAGAGCCTATCAACATCAAGGCTTTGGTTGTAAGCTTCTCTTTACTTTCTAATAATACACAACTGCTGGTTCATCTTCCCAAAATGTATATGTTCGTGTATCATTTAGATTGAAATTCCTTGATCAGTTAAGTAGGTTGTTATTGGATTTGCTATTTGCTTTGGCATGCCTTGTTGTGTCTTGATCACTTGTGCAGGTGCATAAACACTAAGAGAAGCAGGAACCATCTTGTGACATAAGCGGTTCAGGGTTCTCAACAAAGGAAATCAGAATAGCAATCAGAATGAGGTAGGCCATCTCCTTCCTTCTCCTTTTCAATTGTAACCTAGGAAGATGTCCAGTTTATTATCACTTCAGTTGCTAGACCCATTGATTGGGCTAGAGGGATCGTCTCTATCTGCGGAGAGGATTAACATTGTCAACAAAATGACAACTCTATTGGGGTTCCTATGATCATTTCCTTTCAATTCTTCACCTTGTCTTTTGTTGAGTTTGACCAACCGTCAGTTTTCTAGCTTGTTTGCTTTTTTGTAACTATTTTCACTTATTGGTGATTGCTTGAGTGTTGGTTTGTGTTATATTCTTTCCAGGACTAGGTCCCCTAGTTAACTGGGGGTTAGAGGGGGGGGCGGAGCCCCCCCTTCGTTGCACTGATTGTGCGGCAGGGGGATCACAGGGGGTTTGAGGGGGGTGGGTAGCCCCCCTCTACAGGGTTTGAGGCAGTGCCCTAGGGAAAAAATTTTGGGACCCTATATTAGGTGGGATGAACCTATCTATGGTTTTGTGCATGGTTTTAGCACATAGTTTTGGGGACGATGGTTTTCGGTCCATGGTATTGGATGCTTTGGCATGTATAAATATGTATTGTAACATTGAAAGGAACATAATGAAAAATCAAGCTAGTAGTCCCAGTTTGGGGATCCAGGGGAAAATCTCTATGTATATGTGTTTTATGTGTTATGCTCTCGCATTGTTTATTTTCTAAGTTTTAGAATTTGTATGCAGGTAATTTCTGTACAGGGTTAAAACCTACATTTGTTATCAGAGTTGTTTTGGCTTCAAGGGGATGCCTTTATTGCTGAGGGCTTTCACTCAGGCCTGTGGTAGACCTTGTTCAGTGGGAGATCTGTGGGATCGATTCTGGTGGTGAAAGAAGATAGTGAGCAGTGGAAAGATAGAGATCAAGAAATTTAATGGTCAGAGTTTTGAGTTGTGGAAACTCAATATGGAGGATCTATTGGTGGATAAAGATTAGTGGATCGCAGTAGATCCAGGTACTAAACCAACGGGAGTGTCCGATGAAGAATGGAAGAAGTTGGATCAGAAGGAAAAGAGAACAATACGATCGTGTGTCTCAGATTCAGTATTGTCGAATGTATCAGGGGAAGCTACGGCGAAGGCTTTGTGGGACAAGTTAGGGACTTTGTACCAATCTAAGTCTCTGGTGAATAAATTGTTCCTACAGAAAAATATGTATAACCTGAGGATGAAATATGGAGACTCGGTGATAGAGCATCTGAATGCATTTAAGATTGTGGTAAGTCAGTTATTATCTGTTGATATTAAAATAGGTAGCAATGAAACTAGGTGGTAAGTCTAGTTAATGCAATAGGTAGCAATGAAACTACCTTGCAGTTTGATGAAATAGTCTCATCCTTGCTAACGGAGGAAATGAGACGGAAAAATATGGAGAGTCAGAATGGTGATGCCTTGTCTGTACAAGAATGGTCCTAGAATAGAAACAAAAATAAGTCATCGAGTGGGAAATCTAAATCTAGAGGGAGATCTAAATCTCCAAGAAAACCTATAAAGGTGGTGTGTTGGAAATGCGGAAAGGAAGGGCACTTCAAAAGGGACTATAAATCTAAAGCTCCCGAGAAAGGAAAGGGATCTGATGATGCTCCTTCTACAGAGGTGAAAACCACCTCCGATGAAGGTGGGGATGTGTACTTGGCTTCTTCAAGTACACATGTAGATCATGAGGCATTGTTATTAACTCAGGTGCATCCTTTCACTTCAATCCCCATAGAGAGTGGTTCTGCGAGTATGAGAAATATGATGGTGGTGATGTCTTCTTGGGGGATGACAGGAAGGCTAGAATCATTGGTCGTGGAAAAGTAAAGTTGAAGTTGCAAGGTGGAAGGGTTAGAACACTTCCCATTGTTCTACATATTCCTTCATTGGCCAGAAATCTGATTTTTGTAAGCAAGCTGGATGATGCAGGTGTAAAAATAGTGTTTGAGAAGGATACCTACAAGATGGTTCGGGGAGCACTGGTATTGATGCGGGGAGTTGGGACTTAACTCTATACAAGCAACAAGGTAGCACTGGTGTTGATGGGTGCAATAGTTCTGTGATTCCTAAAAGTGGAGCAGAAAATCTAGTCGTCTCTGGAGAGAGGACCATGTTGTGGCATCAAAGGCTTGGACATATTGGAGAGAAGGGCCTTCAATTACTTCATGGTAAAGGTATGGTAGAAGGTATGACTAATAGCTCTTTGGATTTTGATTTCTGTGAAAATTGTGTATATGGGAAGTAGAATCAGGTGAGTTTCCCCTCTAGTGGTAAGAGGGCGAAACGGATATTAGAGCTTGTGCACAATGATGTGTTTGGACTTGTGAAGGTTCCTTCACTGAGTAAGTCTGTGTACTATGTATCATTTATAGATGACTTCTCAAGAAATACATGGATATATTTCCTCAAGAAGAAACCTAAAGTCTTTGACAAGTTTAAAGAATTTAAGGCTCTAGTGGAAAACTAGACATAAAAGAAAATAAAGGTGTTGAGGACAGATAACGGTGGAGATATTTGCAGTAAGGAATTTGAAGAATTCTATAAGAAGTGTGGTATAGCACAACAAAAGACTACTCCATACACACCTGAGCAAAATGGAGTTGCAGAAATAATGAAAAAGATGTTGATGGAAAGGGCAAGAAGCATGCTCAGTGGTGTCGGGTTCGGATAGGAATTCTGGGCAGAGGCGGTGGAGACAACATGTTACCTAGTCAACAGATCACCTTCATCAGCGTTGGAGGATAAGACTCCACAAGAGGTATGGACTGATAAGAAACCCTCTCTTTCACATCTGAGGGTATTTGCATGTGATGCATATGTACATGTTCCAAAGGAGAAAATAACAAAGTTGGATAGTAAATCTGAAAAGTACATCTTTATTGGGTATAAGGATGGTTTAAAGGGTTATAAGCTTTGGAAACCAATAACAAGGAAGGTTGTGTATAGAAGAGATGTGGTTTTCAGAGAGGTGAAAGATGTTATTAAACATGAAGTCCAACCAAAGGAACCTGAGAAGGTAGAGTTTGAGCTTAAGGAGGAAGAATTAGACTCTAAAGCAGAAGAGGAATCAGAAGATGAAGAGCCACAAACTCCAGGTGTGAGAAGATCAGTTCGAGAAAGAAGGCAGCCAAAAAGGTATATTCCATCTTATTTCTGTTCAAATTTTGCTTTATCTAGTAATGATGATGATCCCAGAACTGTGAAGGAAGCAATAGATTCAGAGGATGGAAAACTCTGGAAATAGGCCATGGTTGATGAAATGGCATCTTTGCATAAAAATGAGGCTTGGGATTTGGTGGAATTTTTGGCTGGAAGGAAACCCATTGGCAGCAAATGAGTGTTCAAGAAGAAGACCAATGCAGAAGGAAAGGTGGAGAAATACAAAGCTCAGTTGGTAGAAAAAGGTTATTCCCAGGTGTCAGGAATTGATTTTGGTGATATTTTTTCTCCTATTGCCAAGATAGCTTCTATTAGATTACTTTTATCTGTTGTTGTTGCTTTTGATTTTGAGATAGAACAGATGGATGTGAAGACAACATTTCTTCACGGGGATCTAGAAAAGGATATCTACATGAAGCAACCTGAAGCCTTTGCAATCAAGGGTAAGAAAGAACTGGTATGCAAGTTAAAGAAGTCTTTATATGGGTTAAAACAGTCACCAAGGATGTGGTATCAGAAATTTGATACATTTATACGGGGACTTAGCTTCACCAAAAGAAAAGCAGATCACTATGTGTATTTTAATTTAATTGGTGACCGTGCTATTTATCTGGTCTTGTATGTGGATGATACGTTGCTGGTTGGAAATGACAAAGAAATTATCCAGGATTTGAAGACCCAATTATCCTCCAAATTCGACATGAAAGATCTTGGTGATGTAAACTATATTTTGGGCTTGGAAATTAAAAGAGATCGGGAAAAGAGGAAGCTCTGGTTAAACTAGAGGAAGTATGTCGAGACAATACTGTAGAGGGTTTAATATGCAGGATAGTAAACCAGTGAAGGTTCATATTCCTATTGGTGTAAAGTTATCTGCTGAACAATGTCCTAAGACACAAGAAGAGGAGGAGGACATGTCATGTGTTCCATATGCAAGTGCAGTTGATAGCTTGATGTATGTGATGGTCTGTACTAGACCAGAAATTGCACATGAAGTAGGAGTATTGATCAGGTTTATGTCAAAACCAGGGAAGGAGCATTGGACAGCAGTGAAGCAGGTCTTCAGGTATTTGTGTGGCACTAGTGATTATGGTTTGTGCTACGAAGGAAGACCAGGATTGGACAGAGTTTTGGATATTCATGGCTTTGTTGATGCAGACTGGGCTAGAGATATGGATTAGAGAAGATCTACAAGTGGGTATGTGTTTAACCTATTTGGAGGTGCAGTCAGTTGGATGAGTAAGAAACAATCTGTAGTGGCACTATCAACTACAGAGGCAGAATACATGGCATCCACTCATGCAAGCAAGGAAGCAGTTTGGTTGCAGAGATTGTGTTCAAGTATGGGGTTAGTACAGGGAGATATAAGGATAGACTGTGATAGCTAAAGTGCAATTTTCTTGGCAAAGAACCCTGCTTATCATTCAAAGACAAAGCACATTGATGTTCAGTGTCACTTTGTGAGGGATATGATAGAAGACAAAAAGGTGTTGCTGGTAAAGGTGGACACTTTGAAGAATATTGCAGATGCATTGGAAAAATCTATGATCTCTGAGAAGTTCCCTTGGTGTATAGAAAAATGGGTATTTCAAGGTTGGATAAATGACTAAGTTCTCCTGTGGCCCCCTATGGAAAGAAAACAACAAGTGGGAGAATGTTGGGTTGTGTTATATTCTTTCCACGACTAGCTCCCCTAGTTAACTGGGGGTTAGAGGGGGGTGGGCAGCCCCCCTTTGTTGCACCGATTGTGCAGCAAGGGGTCACAGGGGGTTTGAGGGGGGCGGGCAGCCCCCTCTACGGGGTCTGAGGCAACGCCCCAGGGAAAAAATTTTGGGACCCTATATTAGGTGGGACGAACCTACATACGGTTTTGTGCATGGTTTTAGCACATGGTTTTGGGTGTGATGGTTTTCGGTCCATGGTATTGGATGCTTCAGCATGTATAAATATGTATTGTAACATTGAAAGGAACATAATGAAAAATCAAGTTGGTAGTCCCAGTTTTGAGATCCAAGGGAAAATCTCTGCATATATGTGTTTTATGTGTTATGCTCTCGCATTGTTTATTTTCTGGATTTTAGAATTTGTATGTAGGTAATTTTTGTACGGCGTTAAAACCTACATTGAGGACATTGATTTTTTTCTGGTTTTAAAGACTTCTTATTTTTTCTTAATTTTTCTCGCCCATCATGGGTTTGTCCCTGGCAGTCATGATGACATCGCAGATTTGTTAAGTACAGTCGTGATTATCACTCTTTTGCCTATGACAGGTGCAATGATCCCAGAGTATAAGAGAAAAATAGTGTTTTTCTTCTAGTTTTCAATATTTTTGTCCTCTATCAATGATTTTCTAGAGTTTCTATGGTGTTTTTGATTGATTGTCTTGTTTAATTTGCAAAATTTGTCTCATTGGCTTTGAATTGAAATCTGATTGAGTTCTAGGGTTTCTAGTAAATTGTTCTTCACTTGCTACTTGTTAGTGTCATTGAGATGTTTGATTTATTGATTGATTGAGTGTTGTTTTTTGTGGAAATCATTGAAAACATCATTTTGCATTTGTTTGAGATTGTATTTCAAAATTTACTTTTAGTGAAAATGCATTAGATAGTTGCATTGAAAAGTTATTTTTTGAGATTCATCATTGAGAATAGATTACATTTTTCCAATGATTGAAAGCTAAAAATTGTATCAGATGCATCAAATCATTCAAAATGGAAAGAAAATCATAATTCATATAAATGCATCTTAGAAAATTCAAAATTATTTTTCTTTCGAATAGTTGCATTTAGGATTGTGAAAACTGAAAATCATTTGTACTTTTGGTGTTGCATTTGGAAGATAAAAGTGAAAGGAAAGTGATTTTCGTTTCTTATAAGATCACATCTTGGCATTTGCATTAGTGAAATGAAAGATTAGATTCCGTTTTCACATTTTTCATTGTGAAAGTTAATGGAAGGTATTTTTTGCATGATGCATTTTGTTTGATGCATTATTGGTTGAATTTCTTCCCTTGATTAGTCTAGCTTTCATAGAAACGAAAAGTTTTCCTTTTCTCATATAGTTGCATCATAGGTGTTCAGGTAACATCGTTAAGGCCTTGAAATTGAAACATAATTTAAAGATTAACTTTAAAATCTATCAATTAATCTAAGGAGCATTTGAAACATTAACGTTCATACTTAGTGGTCTAGGCTAGAGACGTGTTTCGACGTCTATAAAACTTAGCAGTTTTTGTTCTCTTTTGCATTAGACAGTGCTAGCATGGACTTGTGCTTCCCATACCATCGAGTATACAAAGGGAGACCCTCATAGGTTGCAAACCTTTATTTGTAGGACACTGAGTCTACCGCCCTGTAAACATGATACACCAAAAACAACATTCAGGGAGATTGCCTGAACGTATGTCAAGTCCTTGGTAAATTTATTTGCTAAGGTGTATATTGCAGTTCACGATTACTTGGTACTCCTTTTTTCCTAGAGTTACCTGAGAGGTCATTTTGATCTTTTTTGAATCCTTAAATTTGAAAATATCGTCGAGCACTTGTCCTTTCGAACTCGCTAAACCAACGAAAGCAACTAGAGTCACCTTTTCATCCTTTTCTCGACTCTTAAAACATGAAAAGTCAAAGTTTTTGTTTCAAATTCTAAAATAAATTGACCGTAAACATCCTTCCTGTGGAAATACTCCTTAGTAGATCTTAGGTTGATACCAATGGCAACATTTCCTGAGTCTACCAGTCAAGGAAACCTCTCTGATGGGAATCCTAGTCATTTTCCTTCTTTTGGAAATACTAGTGCTCCTTACACGGAAACGTTGTCCCTTCATGGATTGACCATTGGTCTGCTAGTTTGCTTATTTTCGATCTCAGGGATTCCAAGTGTCCAAATTGCATTTCAACCAAAATATCCTCCTCCTGAACAACATCAACCTCATGTTGATCCTACATTTGACTCCTCACCTTCTTCACCTGTTTCTTCACCCAGTTCTTCCTCTTCACCTAGTGAAAGTCTAGATTCTAGTAATCAGGAAGCTAAGAAGAAGAAGAAAAATAAGCAAGGGGGCAACCAAGCAGCCATTGCTATGGATGCAGTTGATGTAGAAAAATCTTCCAACTAGCCCCAGAAAGTAAAATTCCCTTGCATGTTATGTAGGGATGACCACCTTCTTTAGAATTGTCCTGGTATTCCCAAGGTCTTAGAAGTGTGGTCTATAAGTTCACATCGACCTTTATCATCAGCCTCTCGAAATCATGTTGGTGATAAACCTTCTACTAGTAACAATAAAGCTCATGGGAAAAAAGGAAAAGTGAAATTTCCCTGTAAGTTGTGTGAAGGTAATCATCCCGTTCACCTTTGTCCTCTCATGGGTGAATCTTCCAAAGAGTTGGAAAACCTTACAGCTTCTCAACCTCGTCTTCCGACTGGGTATCGAAAGCTTTCCCCTTATCCTTCACTATTTTATCCTGTGATTGATGAAAATCCATCTTTGGTCAACCCCTCTCTGAAAGTGAGTCTCATGAGTCCATTCTCGATCAACCATTGGTTGAGAAAACAGTAGACTTGGCTCCACCTTCAGTTAATGGTACCTTTCCGGTGGAGAGTGAACCTCATACTACTCAAGTTCTTCTGGTCTCTTCAGTTTCAAATGAATTGGAGGTAAATCCTCATGTTCCCAATGTGTATGAGAGCGGTTCTCCTATTCCCATAAAGCAAGAGGGTAGCTCTCATGTTGATATGACATCTCCTCTGAGTAGTTTAGTCAATTCTTTTGATTGGAGTTGATTAGCAGGATATCGTCTTCCGTCTTATGTGTCGTTCTAGATTATAGTACAGGCTTACCATATGGTCATACCTAGCACAATCATAGATGAGGGTGCATCTGTTAGCATTTTGTCTTCAATTGCTTGGCAAGCTTTATGTTCTCCTTAGCTTGTCCCCGTCACCTAGGATTTGTTAGCTTTTAACAGAGGAACCAGTCAACCATTAGGGATCCTTCCTAAGTTTCATATTACTTTGGGAGGAAAGACTATCTATATAGATGTGATGGTTGTCCAAGGCCCATTGGATTTTAATATACTCCTTGGTTGTGACTATGTTTATGTCATGGGAGCTCTTGCTTCTTCCCTCTTTCGAGTGATGTGTTTCCCACATGAAGGAAGCATTGTGATCATTGATCAGCTTACATTCTTTGGTCTTGAATCAACTCGCGCTCAAACATCATCCCTGAATGGTTCTTATATGCAAGTGGTATCACCCCCGCCATAGGTTAATTATGTGTCCATCTATTCCATGCCCACATCTATTGATGATCTAGTAGGTGATGTAGTACACCATATACTGGGGGAATTGGAGCCCGATTTTTAAAACTCTCTAAATATGAAAAAGATACTGAGTTATTCTTCCGTTGGACTCATTAAAAATTTTATGACGAAAGACTCGTCACCATGATGAGACTGATTTTCTCCTTCCTAGGACTCGTAAAACTTACTAGAATGGATTGATCCGAAGGATGAACTTATACGACAAGCATATGGTATCCTCTTCAAGATTGTGTAAAAATAAAGAGGTACTCACTAGAAATAAGGGGGGAAATGAAGATGAAACATCTCTTGTATAGGCAGCATGTCACTCTTGAACATGACACTCATATGCATCTCGTGTCAAGTTTGGGATATCTTCACTCAGTCACTTGTCCTTTTGGGTTTGGGTGATCCATTTTACCTCTCATTTGATTATTCCACTGCGTCCTTATGACCCTTGGTCCCATGTTGAGTCATGTCACTAATATGTTCAAGAGAAGTCCTATCTGCAGTCTATTACCTATGCATTGTCTGATTCTTTGCTACATTCATGGATCCTACTCAATTTATTCCTTGTTTCGTGTAGATGATGGGAGGCTCATTATGAATCTCCTTTGAGGGGTCAGTTCCTGTCGACTTCAGCTCATTATCTAGGAAGACGACTTAGAAACTCCCTTTTAGTACCTTAGAGCTTGCATGCTTAATAGAAAGTTCTTCGCATCCGATGACAGGTTTTCACTATTAGCCTTTGATCGGGTGATTCCACGAGTGTTCAACTTCAGCTTCATTATCACATTCACATATTGTATAGTCGTACCTTGAGATCCATTGACATTATGGGTGGTTCCTCTCATGCATGTTAATGGTCCACATCAATGGTCGGTAATCAGGTGGTTTTTCAGCATGTTCGACTGGGACACGTTCATTCACATGTTAGAATTTGTACTTTGATCGGGTTGAGATGGAGTGCAAGAACCTGAGTTTTGTCTGATATAACTCAGGTTGCATGGAGTTATGTGTTATTCATGATTGTACACATGTTTCTACTATACATATGGTTGTGACCATACCGTGGTACTTTATATTTATGATGATGATCCTTCTATATCAAATGGTTGTGTCCATGCCTTGGATCTTATATTACAGATGATCCTTTTGTATTGGATGGCTGTGCTAATGCCATGGATCCTTTCATATAGTCCTTATTATCTGAATTGCTACGTCAATACCGTGGATTCATGTTTGACATTACATATGTATATGTATATGCATCCTTGATTTGCAGGTCTCCTAACACTGATTGTCCTCGTCCTTGCAAAAGCTCGTAAAGCATCTCAGCCATCACTCCTCATTCTACCTTCATGCTTTAAGGGGGCATCTGTTACACAATATTTTTTCACACCTCCTACACTTCCCCATGGCATACCCCGAAGTACCCGAAATGTGACCATTATGCAATGTACTCATATAGATAGGCAGTTCAGATCCTCCCTAAGACATTGATTGAAAAATTCCTTGAGCTTCCCCTAAAGAAATAGATCTTAAACCCTAATTTGAGGATCATCGCTCTTATGAGGCTAAAAATGGTAATGATAGCATTTGCACTATGCCAGACCTGTGATGGCATCGCTCTGTTTACTTGTATACCTAATATGATCCAAAAATGGAAATTTTCCCAAAGAGGATGAGAAGCTTCATGATCTAGAAGCTTCCATAGCGGCAAGTTGGAGGTTGTTCGGCATAGATGAGGTCGAATTCTCCCAACTTGGCCTCTTGGTATTATCCCTATGAGCTACCTCCTTGAGATGAGGGCCTAATCCTATCTTTAGAGAGGTCCTAACTCCCTTTCCCAACCTATATATTCAACCTCTCCCATTCCCAAAGGGTTGTTTGGTCAGGTTAGAGGTTGGTTGGTCTATGCCTATTTGCACCCTTATGTTAAGATTGTGCCTAGAGACTATTCATTTGACTTGGAGAAGGAGTGCTTGCAGATTTCTTGGCTTGGACTTAGATTACCACTCAAGGAGAGCCTATCAACATCAAGCCTTTGGTTGTAAGCTTCCCTTTACTTTCTAATAATACACAATTGCTGGTTCATTTTCCCAAAATGTATATGTTCATGTATCATTTAGCTTGACATTCCTTAATCAATTAAGTAGGTTCTTATTGGATTTGCTATTTGTTTTCACGTGTCTTGTTGTGTCTTGATCACTTGTGCAAGTGCATAAACACTAAGAGAAGCAGGAACAAGCTTGTGACACAAGCGGTTCAAGGTTATCAAGAAAGGAAATTGGAATAGCATCAGAACGAGGTAGGCCATCTCCTTCGTTATCCTTTTCAATTGTAACCTAGGAAGATGTCTAGTTGATTGTCGATTCAGTTGCTAGACCCACTCATTGGGCTAAAGGGATTGTCTCTGTCTGCAAAGAGGATTAACCTTGGCAATGGGGATCTCATAAAACACAACAATCCAAAACACTTCAGGCCTTCCAGAGGTCATCCACCTCAACCCATCAAATAGTGATTCCACCTCATGGTTGGACATCATAAAACCATCATCAGATTGGTCTCTATCCAATCCTTCCAGGGCTTCCAAAGCGTTTTTCCAACCAAGGATTTTAGGACTAATAAATCAACCCACAGCTTTTACTGGGATTTGAGATCGTTTTTCCAACCAGGGCTTCCAATTCTAGTAACTCAATCCACCAAGGGATTCCAAAGTGTTTGTCCAACCAAGGCTTCCAGGACTAGTAACTCAACCCAAGCTATTAAAGGGCTTCTAGAGCATTTTTCCAACCAAGGCTTCCAGGACTAATAACTCAACCCAAGCTAAGGAAACATGAGAACCAAACAAAACAAAACAAAGAAAACAAATCCACAATCACCATGGCTATCCAGGAAATGGAAAGGCTAGGCAATCCAATGTCAATCCCAGTCATCCTCCATACTAATGACAGATCACAACCAACAAACCATATGCATATGCCATGCATACCAAAACTAGTGAGGAAAACATACATGCAACTCGGTACCTGCAAGAAAAAATCTTGATGTCCTCTTGCGCTTTCTTGCTCTTCCTTTGCCTTCTTTCTCCAAAAATCCAAGTATGCCACACCCTCCAAGAGTTCTCCAAGAAAACTCTGAGTATCCAAGAGTATGAGAGAGAGAGAATAATGAGAGAGCTCTAAAACTGAACTGAAAAAAGGTTACAAACTAATTCTTATAAGCCTTTTTATGAATGAAGCCTCTATTTTCTTCATTTTTTATTATTTTCCTTCATTTTCCTCATCACATGCAACATGTGACCTTTCACCTCCATTTTCTCCTAATTTCCATTATTTTCATAAATAAATGTGCCAAAAATGCCATTTTTCCTTTCCAAAGGCTTAGCCATTGTCTTTGCCAATTTCCCTAGCCATTAATAACCAAATTAACACCCCCACTAGGATGTCTTGCCCAACATTCAACTTGGAATAAGTGTCCCATCAACTGTGGTTATCATTTTGCTTTATTAACATTTATTACATGGAATTTTCACCAAGGTTGTTACAGGTATGGGTATGGCTAGATTCAACAAGGTGTTCATGTGAAAAAAAGGGTATGCGAACGTATATGAATTGAAGGAGAATGTGTGCAATTCCTAGTGTTGGAATTTCTTAATTTGAAATCGTTTTTAAGATTAGAATTGATTCCTTGATCTATAACATGGGACAATTACTGTTGTAATGAGGTATGCCAATTTCTTGTCACTCATAAACATTCATCAGTGTAGTCATTAACTACTTTACCTATGAAAAATCATCACATGTAATTATGCAGGAAGTTAAGCATTTTTGATATTATTTACTCAATAAAGAAAGAAGGATACATTCATATCACTAATTGTTGAATTTTTGCAAACAGAGTCCAAGTTGTAGTAAATTCAATAATCCAAATGGATGTTTTACTTTAATGAATTAACTTGGTCATCATATACAATAAGGGTGCCTCAAATGTAATTGCATATTTTCAACAGGGATCTCCAATGGTGTTGATGTTGGTTTAAATGGACATTGGCACATTTAACACTCCAACTTATTTCATGGATGCATATGTTATTGATCTTGAATTTATTCAACTCTTGTAAGCAAAAGGGAGAGCTAATGTGAATGATATGTCATGCCACAAACAATATTTTTTTCATGTTGAAGGTAGTATACTTTATCACTATATGTGGGTTGTGTTCAAAGAGGGGAACATCAATTTTTCTTATGAGGGAAACACGTAATTTAAGGGTTTAAAGGTATTATGACATGCACAAGACATTGGTAACATAGAAAGGGTATTTTTATTTGCCACATACGAAACCATATGTTGAGATATTTGTGAGCTAATGTGCTGTGTGTTGAGATATTTGTGAGGTAATTTGGCGTGCATTGAGATATATGTGAGGGTATGTGCTAATACGAAGTTGGGATTTCCCATTCATGATCATCCAAATCCATGTTCCTTAGGATGGTTGTATAAGGACATAAAGATGGCTATCAGGAAACTAATGTAACATAAAATTTACAATTTTATCCCCTTTTATTGATGAGATTGAATGTGATATAATGCCATTAAATGTCCATGAATTCATTGTTGGAAGTCCTTACTTATGGAATATGGATGTAGTATTCAAGGGGAGGGGGCAATTAGTTAATCTTGGTTAAGGGTGATATGCATATTTTATTCATTCCTATCAAGGAAAGGAGAATTTTTCAAGGATTTCAATATTGTGAACAAAGAGACTTATCAATTCCAATCATAATTTTTATTTTAATGGTAAGACTCTATATCAAGAAGAATAAGTGGAAAATAAAGCATACTCCTAAACCTAAGACACACATTAATAACTTGTTTATTAATTATGAAGAGGTGTTCTAATGCAAAAGTACTACGACCCCACAATCCATCGTGAGATCAACTTGGTCTATGATATTGCACTTCCACATAGTGGATGTATGTAACTTCATGGTTGGAGAGCGCAGATATAAAGAAGCATATATGGTTATTTATGGAACAATAAGACATTCAATTGAGTGCATCCCTGAGTACTTAATTTGTGGTATCAATGTCCAATAAGTTTGGTACATATCATATGTGTGTGGAATTTAGATCCTTAAACAACATAACTTTTAAGAATTGGTATCTTCTACCTGAGATATATGATTTGATTGATCAATTATAAAGGTCATATTTCTTCACTAAGTTGGATTTGCAATCTGGCTATCATCAGGTCAAAATATGAGAGGAAGCTACATGGAATACATTTTTTTGGATGAATCAAGGGCTACTTGAATTATTGGCTACCATTTTTCTTATGCAATGAACCAACCATTTTCATGCATTTTATTAATGAACTATTTGAGGTCATACCTAGGCTCCATTTTCATTATATATTTGGACAACATATTGGCCCTTATAAGTAATCAAGAAGAGAACACCCAACAATTGGAAAGAGTTCTACAAGCTTTAAGGGAGCATAAGTTGTAAACCAGATTAAAGAAGTTTGAGTTTGGCAAGGAGTTTGTAGTTGAGATTCATTATAGGTGGAGGAAAAATCAATATTGATCCAAAGAAGACAAAATCCATTCCCAAATGCTAGCACAAACATGTGATTGTAGTTAAGATTTTTTTTGGATCTACAATCCACCTCAATATGTTTATAACAAGGTTTTTTGAGATAGAAAAACAATTACATAGGATGGCTAGATGCAACAAGGAAATCCCATGGGGAAAAGGGCACGAGAAGGTGTTTGAAGCTTTGAAGGAGAAGGTGTGTAATTACTTAGTGCTATAATTACCTAATTTGTTTTTTTTTCAATATTGAAGTCGATGCCTTGGGTTACACCATGGGAGCAATATTGTTGCAATAAGGTAAGCAAATTTCCTATGAATAAAAAAAATCATGAGTAAGACTTGACAATCCCAATGGAAGTCATACTTGCACCAATTTAACTTGGTCGTGAAGGACAAAATGGTTTCCCATAACAAGATCATAAACTTTCTAAAGGATCTCCAAATGTGTTGATGTCAACTTTAATGAATATAGACACACTAACTTATGTTTAAATGGTTTCATATTTTGTTGATCTTGAGTGATGTGAATGATGCATCACACAACATGAACAAGGATTCCCTATTGAGGTAGTAAATTTTATCACTATATGAAGGCTTATGTTCCAATAGGGGGACATTGATCATTTCTTTTGAGGGAAGCACATAGTTCAAGGGTTTCAATGTATTTTGGCACACATAAGGCATTGGAAAAGCTATAGATCTATCTTTAGTGGCCATCAGTGCAAGCAAATGTTGAGATATTTGTGACGGGATGTGTTACATGTAACATTTATAAATATGCAAATATAGAATTAAGGACACATGTATCTTATGCTTCATTTTCCCTCGAGACCTTCAGATAATATCTTATTATCTTTTGTGGGATGAATCAAAGAGTTAAGGAAAAATCACCACTACATTCATGTGATTATAAATATGTTCAACAAGATTTTTGTGTTAATTTATTGCAAAACTTTGCTGACAAGGTATAAATCAACATAATTTTTTTATACATATATAGGTGCATTTTGAGTTTCCTATATCTATTGTTTTAGATAAGGAAAATAGGTTTCTAAGCCACTTTTGGATCACTTTATGGTCCTTCATGGAACACCAAGTTGAAACTAGAATATTGTATTTAATTCGTAGATATACAAATAAATTGAAGTGTTCAATCACAAGTTCATACAATAGTTTTCATTTACAACCAAAAGCATACAAAGATGTGATATGTTAGTTTTCCATATTTTCCACATGCAAGGCAATTCACGGATCCACATGCCTTTTTCCCTTTGATTTTTTCCTTGGATTTATACTACAAATTCATGTTAATGGAGTTTACCCATTCGTGGGATCATGCAAGAGGAAAGATGATTAAGTTAATGTCATTCATTCCACTAAGGACATTCATAATATTCATGAACAAGTACATAAGGCTTTGAAAGAATCTTAAAAAAAAAAAAACATTGTGATTTACACAAGTAATATCCTAGGTTTGAAATCATTGATTTGATAAGGATTCACTTAACCAAAGAACAATTTGAGGGGACAAGTAAGAAGCTCAAATCCATTAGGTATGGACCATTTAAAATTTTGTAGCAAGTTGGTAGCAATGTGTTTCAACTACAACTACCAATTTATATGGGGATTAACTTGCTGGTGAATTCTAACTTATGAAAAATTATATCAATAACACCATCGATGTTGGAGGTTGAAGAAGGTGTTGAGTTGATTATACATAATATTATTGAGTTCATTCCTAATTAGTATGTAGTGTATAGAGTCATTTTTGAACAAGAAAGCTTCAAAGAGTTGATAGGGTGATATCAAGTTGTAGAGAGTTGGAAGGAATGTAAAGATGTTTCAAGACAAAAAGTAGTATAATGCACATCATTTTTAGTAAATTTTTAAAATTTTAGATAATTGAATTGATGAGGACCATCAACCTCCTAGTGGAGAAGTTGAATTAGTGAACAACCATTGTTGAACCATCCTTAGGAAGATATCTATTTCCTAATCCATAAATATTGATTCAAGAAAGGTTAACTATAGTTGAGATTAAGTCAACAAGAAGAATCAGCAATCATTCTAAAACAAGAAAAGAGAAGAAATTGTTCATCAATCATTGACAAGGTGCACATGAATGTCAACATTGACCAACGCATGTGCATCAATGTTAAACCACTTTTTTTTAATGTCATGGTCAAGATATTTATTTTTGTAAGCCTAATGCTCCCATTAACACTAACCTCAATTTCCATCAACATAGACTAAATATATCATTTTTTTTCCAGGGTTTTTATTGATGTTAGACTCAATTCCATCTATAGTGAACCAAAGTTTCCCATTGACTTCGATTGAAGATTCAAGTCAATGATGGCCACACCAAGAAAGTCTACAGTTGCACAATTGACACAAGAAGGGGTATCATTTGTAAGTAAATATTAGAAAAATCAATATTTAAAGAGACTGGTATTCCAAGAAGGCATTCAATTAGTTCCATTAAGTTCCTCAATTTCACCCAATTTGATAAAGTTCAAGGTACTCTAATTGGATAAAAGTATTGGAATGATGTCGTTGCATGACTCATCATTGGATTTTGGTTCCAATGGAATTTTAACTTGACAATCATGATGGTTTAGCTATATTTTAGTTGTGAAATTCCCTAGTTTAGGTTCTCACCGTTATAGTTATTGGCTTCGCTGTAAATCTCTTTATATTAATAATATCTTACAAGTTTTATTCCTTATGAGGGTTTTACCTAGTTTAAAAACTCATATCTATTCCATTCATGTGATTTTGTACATGTTGTTGGTGTATACCAATTGATTTTACACTTTGTCATGTTATTCCATAGAATTTTCCAAGAAAGGACTTTGTGATTTCATCCTATTTCATAAAGTTACATCCTATATTCAAATCCTTAGGTCAGCGCCTTAGTTTGACCTGTTGGTATTAGTTTAGTTGACTAATGCATCACTTTCTTTGTTTCTTCACTTATTTCTACATTTGTACACTCGACAATACTCTCTTAGAGAGTTTCTGTCTCTCTTTAACTATCCTCTCAACATCTTTATTGATCTACTCACTTGACTTTAAATCTTCCATTATCTACTCTATTTTTTTTATCCCATCATATTTTTGGATGCTTTGATTGTCTAACTACATCTTTGTATTTCATGTTACTAATTTAGCTCTCATGTTCATATTCCTTTCTCTTAGACATGCATTCATCAATTGATCTTCCTATTTGTTGTTTCCACACACAAATATTGTTGTATCTCTTTCATTGGTCTTCATCTTTACAGCATTATGTTTTTGCACTCTTTAATTTGTCACTATGCTTAATCTTTTGACCCATTTTTAATTGTGCTTCCATTCTCAACATTTACCTACATCTCTAATGCATTTTTATTTGTTTATTCAAATATATAAGCTAATTCCACATTCCTTAACATTTACATTGTTCTTACACATATGTACTTTATTATCCATCTTACATATTTTATTCTAATTTTATTGTGAGTGTTTTTTCTTTCTATCAAAAATATTATATCTATGAACTTAATTAAAATAGTATATTTGTAAACTTATTTAAAATTTTATAATTTACAAGGCCTAGAATGCAAAAAAATAATTTTTTGGGGAGAACTTTTGACTTAAGAATATCTAAAGACAAATCTCCAACTTAATGGGATAAAATAAGTAGAATGTTGATTTGGTTCAAATAATTTTTTACATGAATATATGTCAACAAAGATCCCAACATAACAATTCCTAGTCTATGAATGGGACCAATTTAACAATGATGAATTACACTGTTAATCAATTGCAATCAATACAACAAGACACTTCTTATTTTAAAAGTGAATAGTGTGTAGTGTCTTAGGTGATTTTAGGAAGAAAAATGAAAGTATAATTTTTATTTACCAAATGTTAATGAATTTAGAATATTTTAATTAATTTCAATTCCACAAGTATGGAATCAAGAAATGGTTTGTCAATTTAGATTGACATAAAAAAATAATAATATATTTTTTTGTATGAATAAGTGGCCTTTAAGTTAGAGTTTTTAAACTAATTCAATTCCAAATTAATGGAATCAAGAGATGGGGATCCCTATTAATCTAGATTACCATAACAATATAATAATATATTTGTTCCATGAATAGGTGGCGTTTAAGTTAAGTTTTATTATTACTATTGTAACCCTCCTCCCACATTCACCCAATTTTACCAACTTGCCAAGGTAAGCATGAGATGAAGAGCTAATATAACATGACTCGACCTCCTAGGTCCCATTAAGGAAGTGGGGATGACTACTGACAACAAATTGGCATTTCACAACATACTACAGGAGTTACATGGCACTTAGGGGTTGAGAAACCATCCTAAGTGGCCAAACCTTGAGTTGGACCCCTCCTTCTCTACTATGTGCCCTCATCCACACCCACAACAAGGCCTCCTTGCGGTTGGAAGCCTCCAACCGCATGCACAAGCCTACATCCATGTGGTTGCAACCCAAACTTTCTAGTTAGGAGCATGCAATCCTAGATTCTAAGCCTAAATTCCAGGTGAGCCTCTACCCAAAACTTCTTGTAACTTCTCAGATGCATAAATGACATGAAAACAAAGCTAAACATTTAAACTTGATTTAAAGACTTGACCTAACTAAGCCCAACCATGACAGTCATTCCATCAAACATATCGAGAAAATGTGATCTACAAGTCATGAATGCATATCTGAACATAGGGATCAACTACTTATCTGAGAATCATCAAGAAGGTCTAATACCCTATCATAATATCTTCAATCATAGTTTTAAGCTAATGCATTCATTAACCATTCATGAACAAACATATCAAGAGCCATAACTAGAACTTGTTATGAAACCGCGCTTATAACCAACACATAACCAGAATAATAACCATGATAGAATAACCCTCAAAGCCACATAATAACAAGTACAATTACTAATCAAATACAAGAGGAATATAGCTCTTATTAACATATGCAAAATCCAACCAAGTCAAGGACTTCCACGTACCACCTAACCATAGATTAAGCTTAACCAAATCTTTCTTTTAGACAATCACCTCCATGCCATATTCCAAGCATGAATGTGGGACTTAAGATAAAAAAAACCAGGGCTTCCCAAAGATTAAACCAACTCCACCCTCAAGGTTTTTGAAATCTTCCTAAAACTGGTCAGGGATTCCTAGGCCCAAAACAAGCACATAAACAATCACGCTTTACTATAATCTTGCCAAAATTGGTGAAGGGATTACTGGGCTCAAAACAATCTTGGATGCCTCAGAATTTCTTCACTAATACCTTGAGGAATTTTTTCGTCTCCACCCTCAGGCTTTACCACAATCCTGCCAAAAATGATCAAGGGATTTTAAGGCCCTTGGGAATTTTCCTAAGACCACATCACTTGGTTAGAAAACCATCTAGCAATCCAAAGCTCAACCAAATGAAAAACCTCATCACACCATGGCTATCTAAAAATGGCAAGGCAAGGTTGAAACCACTGCCACACCTAGCAAAACCCATGCCAATGACAGTAAGAGAACTAAATACACACATGCAACCTGTTACCTGCGAGTATTCTTTCTGAACCTACTTGATCCAAATTTTCCTTGTTTGTCCCTTTCTTTCCTTGCTTTCATGTCCTTCCTTTTCCTTCCTTTCTCTGATCCTAAAGTGCTCTAAGAATGCTCTAAGTGTGCAATAGTATGAGAGAATAGAGAGAGCTCCAATCTAAAACTGACGAAAGGTTAACCAACAAAAGTTGTGAACTAATCCTCATAAGCTTTTTTATTATTGAGGCCTCTATCTTCTTCAATTTCCATTATTTTTCCTTCAATTTCCTCCTCATTCAATTATGTTACCTTTCGCCTTCATTTTCTCCTATTTTCCTTTATTTTCGTAAATAAAATACCAATTAATTCCTTTTTTCCTTTTCAAATAATTTTCCAATGCCTTTGCCAATTTCCTTAGCCATAATAAACAAAATGAACATCCACTAGGATGTTTTTCCCAACATTCAACTTGGAATACGTGTCCCATGACCTTGGTCTTATTTTTCCTTTATTAACGTTATTACATGAACTTTTAGCCCGGGGTTGTTACAGACCCCTCCCCCTTAGGGGAACATCATCTTTGGTGTTCTATGACATCTATGACCAGCAAACTGCTGAAAACCAAAACATACTACCCATGGAGCTTTATAACTTAGTTCAATGCAATATTTACAATGAAAAACCTACTGAAAAGCAAAACCAACATGAAAAACATAACAACTTCACAACCATACCTCTTATTGGAGCTTTATAACATAGCTCGTTGCGGTATTTACAATTAAACCCATACATAAATATGTACATATACAAAAACTCCTTTGCCTCAACCGACAAACAATGAAGGATACATAGCTTGCATCTGATCAACCATCTCCCATGTAGCTTCATTGGGCCCAAAGTACTTCCAGTGCACTTTAACTTACTCGATTTCTTGGTTCTGGAGCATGATTTGTTTCCGTTGCAATACGCATTGAGGTTCTAGCTATAATTCTCCTTCTGGATCCACCAGCAATACAAACCAGTTAATCAAATTATCAACATCCTTTACATACTTCTTAAGCAATGAAACATGGAAAACATCATGGAATTCACTGTCAAAGGTAATGCAAGTCTATAGGCCATTGGTCCAATCCTCTCAAGGATCTTGAAAGGCCCGTAATACTGAGGTGCCAACTTGGCACATGACCCAATCCTCAAGGAGCTCCTCTCGGACTTGATACACAAGCACACATGCTCCCCAACATGACACTCCTTAAATTCCCTGTGCTGATCTACATAAATCTTATGTATATCATGTGTTGCCTTTAGATTCTTCTTGATAACCTGCCTTTCATGTTCCATCTCTGCCAACATGTTTAGCCTGATCAATTCCATGTTCACTGGATCAATCTAACTAATAGGAGTATTACAACACCACCCATAAAGTGCCTTAAACAGACTCATCCTCGGTGATTCCTGATACCCATTATTGTAAGCAAACTCAACCAGTGGAATGTACTCCTCCCACCTCCTCTATTGGTGCATAACATAGATTTTCAACATGTCCTCTAGAATCCTGTTGACCCTCTCTGTCTCTCGATATGTTTGTTGATGATAACAGGTATTGAAGGCCAAATCTATACCCAAACCTACAAATAACTCCTTCCAAAACCTGGAAGTGAACTTAGCATCTCTGTCTGACACAATCTTCTTAGGAATACCATGCAATCTCACTATATCCCTTATGAACACCTGAGCTACCTTGCTATCTAAATCAATAGACTTAACTGTTATTCAGTGAGCTACCTTAGTCAACCTGTCAACCACAACCATGATGGAATCATGGTGTTTAGATGTTCTCGGAAAACATGTAATGAAATCCATGGAAATGACCTCCCATTTCCATTCCAAAATTAGAATCAGTTGTAGTAAACCACCTGAATGCTTGCACTCAACCTTTACCCGTTGATAATCCTAACACCTTATAATGAACTCAACTACCTCTTTCTTAATATTCGACCAATAGTAGAACTTATTCACAAATGTTAATGTATTTTGATATCTCGGATGACCTGAATACAACTTTAACATGAAATTCCCTCAAGATAAGTTTCTTGGGCTCACTACTATTTGGCACATAGATCCTGTCCCTAAATCTCACCAAATTGTCTACTGTGAGATGATAGTCCACATCATGTTCGCATGTACCTTGTTGCTATAACATGTGCCTAAGCTCCCTGTACTTGTCATCCTGTTATTCTACCTGTAATATTTGGTACTGTAAGTTTGTCATGAAATCATAACTGTTATGTGATTTACCTATACTCTTATGCTAAGAGCATAAGCAACATTGTTCTCCTTACCCTTAATGTACCTTATCTCAAAGTCAAACTCACTAAGTGTATCCAAACATCTAGCTTGCTTGGCATTCAGATTAAGTTGGTCAAACAAGTATCTCATCACACTGCGATCACTCATTAACACAAACCCCCTTCCAAGAAGATAGTTCCTCCACATCTTCAATGCATGAATAATCGCTGCCAACTCAGGATCATGTGTCACATAGTTCTGCTCATGCCCATTTAGTTTCCTTGACTTGTAGCATACCACTTGTCCCTCCTGCATCAGGATTCTACCAATTCCTCTCTTACAAGAATTTGTATCTACCACAAAATCTCTATCTGGATCTACAATATTTAGAACTGGAGCATTTGTAGGCAACTGCTTCAATTGCTCAAAACTAGCTACACATTCCTTTGTCCATTCAAATTTATTTCCCTTTCGTTGCAAAGATGTGATAGGTTAGGCAATCCATGAGAAGTTCCTGATGAACCTCCTGTAGTAACCTGCTAACCCCATGAATGATCTAACCTCATCCACATTTCTAGGAGATGCCTATTCCATGATAGCTCTGATATTTTTCGAATCCATTGTTATGCCTTCCTTGGAAACCACATGTCCCAAGTAATGTACCTTTGATTAAAACAAACTGCACTCACTAATCTTGGTATACAATTGATGATCTCTTAGCGATATCAACAATGTTGCTAAGTGTTCAACATGCTCTTCCTCATTCTTAGAATATATCAATATATCATCAATGAATACTATCACAAACTTGTCCAGATAAGGATGTAACACACTATTCATATGTTGGACATTTGGCATTGTTTGGATGGCCAGTGGCCTAGTGAAGGCATCTGCAAGTGTGTTCGAATTGATTTCAACAGTCATGTTGGTAAGATGTGTTGGGTAGTTGGCATTACCTAACTATTTCCAGGAGTGTTGGCATTGATGTCAACAAGACTAGCTTAGATGCTTGTCGCAGTAGATGTTGGTAGTGATGCCCAGGAGGAATCCCATGGTTTTTCATGGCTTAGAAGGATTTGTTATATACATTTTTGGGCACTGCAACCCCAATCATAAATGTCCATAAAATGAGGGCTCCTAAGTCCCTAAAAGTGTTTCTTCACTACCTAAAGGAACAAGGTCAGCTGATTACATCATCTCCCAGAAGTTCTCCACTAAAAATTGCTCAGAACTAAAAACTGCTCAGAAATGGTCAAAACTGGACCATACTGAATACCCAGTGCAGAGGGTGCGATGCATATCACCTCCCCAGTGTAAAGGGTGCAATCCATACTGAATGGCCCCTCTATAGGGCGCGATGGTCGGGAATGGACAAACGGCAGGGACAATTTGCGAGGTGGAAGATCATGGAATCTTCCCCTCTGACACTTGTCTCTCTGTTTTTGACCAAGGATGCGTAAGAGGTCATCAGTCTCCAAGTGGAATCAAGAAATATCAGAGAGAAGACACTAATCAAAACCCCAGAAGATGACTCACCCCCCTACAATCATCTATATATGGATCCCTCATCATCGAGATCCAAAGGCTGGAATCTTGTATCTTGTAGAGAAGTGTTGTTGGTCTTTTGGTGAAACTTCATAGTGTTGGGTGATCTAAGCTTTACTTGGGGTGAAGAAGGGCTTTCTTGCTAGAGGATGATGCTGGGTCAGAACAATTGGTTGTAATCCTCTTTCTTTTCTTGAT
>APFE030557179.1:167354-178652 GCA_000404065.3 Pinus taeda | reverse complement strand
GAAGAAGAAGCGGCAAAGATCTATCAGGAAGGAGAGGAATCAAATAAGGAACCAAGCGCAAGACTAAGGTTGGTGTCCTTTGTTCCACTCTTATCTATTTTCATAAAGGAAAGCGAAAGTAGACTCTACTTGTTTGTTTCTAAGATAGCTACCAGTCTTAGTGGGACTAGCAACTCCGAGTGGACACTATTCCCGGTAACAGGATTCCTATGATAGCTGCAAGATTTAAGTAGAGAATCATCATAGCAGCATGCTTAGTGGAAAATACATAAAATGATGAACTATTGTGCTGGTCAGGATGGAATCTCAAGGTAGTTGCAGGCTTCTTATAGAGAATCATCACAATAGAAGGCTTAGTGGAAAAGAAATAAAATGATGAACTATTGTTATGGTCATGATGGAATCTCAAGGTAGTTGAACGATTGAATGTGGATCAGAGGAGTTGGTCTCAGAATTAAATGGCGACTGTCAGAGATCTCTGGGTCAAGGGAAATGACCACGATCTTAGGGAAAGAGTGTTGGGTTTACCTTGAGGTGAGACAAGATATTCCTGTGCTCTAATGCACATCTCAATGAGTTAAGTGGATAGATGGATCAACAGAAAACTCTGAGATAAGGCAACAAGGACAATGGTCCACAGAGAAGCCATGTCAAAGTACTATGAAACCATGAATAAGCATGGAGAGCCTCAGTAACAGGAGAGTTTCACACACAGAGTACTATGCCTGATTGGAGTGTGCAGGAGGACTGAGAATTCATTCTTGGCATGGAGAAACTATCAAGTGACCATTATCTTGTTTAATGCATTGGCACTGACCAGTTAGATGCAACAATAGAATGAAGAGACATGTTGATGCACACTTGCATAGTGTGAATTTAGGATAGAGTGGTAGCATCGATTAGGGGAGCAGCAAAGGAACAAAACCCAAGAACTCAGATAAGAAATGTGGGGGAAAGCAACATAGTTTCCAGTGAGAGAAAAGTGGAAAACACTCTATGTGAGTGCACTGTTGTGTAAGGATGACAGAGAGCTTGTTCTATAGAAAAATGTCGAGAATGCATATGTAGGGGTAAGGGACCTCGAGAGTTGCATTCTGTGAGAAATGTCGATGCTTCCTATGATCTGTGTGTAAGGCTAAAGTGCCTATGCATTGTGAGAAAGGCCAAATGTGCCTACGATGTGTGAGTAAGGTTGAAGGTGCATGTGCAGAGAAAGAAGTACAAGAGTTGAGTTTTTGTTGTGGAAGAGCAAAAGACTAAGAGTTGAGGGACTACTGATGAAAAACAGAGAACAAAGTTGCATGGACTGTGATGAGTGGTTTTTGTTGAGAAAAACAGTGGGTTGTTGCAGAGTGAGCAGAGAACAAAGTTGTTATCAGGCAAAGTGGTTGCCAAATTATATAGAACATTCGATTCTTATTTGAGTGTGGGTTGGTGCCTGCATACAGGAAGTTGGTGCTTCCATTCTCTAGTGGGTGCTTGAGAAGTCTTGGGGTTTGTGCCTCCTACAAGTTGGTGCTTGCATAAATCCAAGGAGCTGCAAGTTGGTGCTTGCAACAAATTTGTGATGTCGATGCGTCACATGGTGTTTCTGGTAAACTGGATAGGTGTCTACAAATAGAGGGATTTGGTGCTTCCTGCTAGTCGGTTCTAACAAACAATAAAACGAAATTGGTGCTTCCTATAACTGGGTGCTCACAAAATAAATTGATGTAATAGAGTAGGTGCTCTTATTTTACATCAATAACAAAAACAAGCTTTGTGTTTTTTTCCTGGAAGGGTTTCCACGTGAAAATATTGTGTCTCATGTGTATGAAACTCATGGTGTGTATCCTTGTATGTTGATTTCATGTTGCTGCCATATTACATATTGTTGTTGATTATATGGATGGATTCCAAGCTTGAATAAGAAAAGTAAATAGGCATAAAATTTTAAAATTATCCCTAATATTTATTCACCCCCCCCCAAGTATTATCATTGTTTCCAACAATGGGTATCAGAGCCAAGTTCCTTCAGGAATAGTTTAATCGCTAGAAGGTAGATCAAATGGAAATAATGGCTAATCCATCTTGGATAATAACAAAAGGAGTTCCATTTTTAAATGGATCATACTATCATGTCTGGGAGGTGTTAACGTTGGAATATTTACTAGCCTTGAATGTTGATATGTATATCTCCATTGTGAGTAGAGAAAATAATGAGCGTAATGAAAAATCTAAGGAGGTCATCATGAAAGGGTTGTCTAAGACAGATGTTGATAAAGTAAGGAATTGTAAGTCAGCAACAAAAGTGATGGATAGACTACAATGTCTGCATGATGAAGATAGCCATGTGGCCCAAGAAGAGGTTGAGGAGCCCTACTGCTCTAGCAATGAACCAAAACATGGAGAAGTTGTTTCTCATCACACTCGGGGTGGTGATGAAGAAGTTTTGGAAGGGAGATCTTGTTGCTCAGAAGGTAAGTTATAGTTGTGTGATAAGTGCAAAGAGATATTTTCTTCATTATCTAGATGTACATGTGTATCACTTTAAGATAAAGATAGTTATGTATCTAGTAATTGGAATGAAGTTAGAACCACTTTAGTAGCAATAGAAAATGAGGAATCTTCATCCTCGGAGGAATAAGAGACATTCCCGGTGTGCTCATCCATAAGAGTAAATGAGAATACCCTAGGTAGTGATGAATAAGGGACAACCCTTAGACCTATGGAAGACTCCATGGACACGGAGATGGGCTTAGATCTTTGCGGTAACTCAGCTAGCACTTCTAATAGTGAGGGAAAATATCTAGATGAAAGGATCTTTTTTAGAAAGAAGTTGATATTTGCCCTAAAGGAGATCAAGGAGCTATCAGAGGAAAATATCAAGCGAGAGGAGCAACTAAAAATCTATGAGCCTGAGAATGAGAAGTTGAGAAAAACAATAGTTGAACTAAATTCTCAACAAGAAGAGGCTAGCAGACTGACTTGGATGTTAACCAATTAGCTGAGTGAGAAAGAAGCTTACTGCGAGAGACTAAAAAATGAGGTAGTCTCATTGAGACAGGACTTAGAAAAGTCAAAAATAGAGTTTTCTCCATATCAAAATCTTGAAGGGAGCACAAAGACCTTGGATGTGAGTCTTGTTAAGAGAAGACCCCCACTCATCAAGGCTAGTTTGGGTTTCAAGGAAAAACCAAGCTCTAAGATTGTGAAGGTTGAAGGGTCAACTTCCCATGTAAAGGGAGTTCAAGATTCAAACAACAACAAAGAAACAAAGGTTGTTGGACAGCATCAGCATCAAAAGAAGAAAAGGAAGCAACAGAAGGCTAAGAAGCAGCAAACGATAGTTCAATAGAAGAGGGCTAGGCAGCTGAAAGAAAAAATGAAAGGAAATAATGCAAACCGTTATTGAAGGCACATGAAGATCCAACAAAGGTACTTTCCTACTCAAAGACAAAGCCTACAAATAAAAGGTAACCTCTATCATCAAAAACCTTTTCATGGATATTGTTTTTCTTGCAATAATTTTGGACATAAAGCCATAAACTGTAGATGGCATGCAAGGAAACAAGATATGTTGGGTAGCTTCAACCCAAGAATGCAAAAAAAGGCTAGGAGAAGGCATTTTGGCCATAATAGGATTTTTGGCAAGAATGTTGTCAAGAAAGGTAACTCCTTTGCCCCAGTCTTAAGCCATGTTGAATGCTACAACTGTGGCAATCTTGGGCACAAGAGAGTTGGCTACATAAATGAGAAGAAATGGCATGCTCCTCAGTGTATGCATGTGAATGTATCATCTCAAGATTTGAAGACAAGCACAAAAAATGGAGTTGAGAAATATAGACTTGTCTTCAGTGCTCTGTGTCAAAAGAGAAATATGAAAAGAGGATGAAGAAATCAAAAGAATGATCCTCTTACCTGTTTGATGGACCCCTTTGTAAGGTAGAAAGGCTTCAAGAGAATTTGGGTGAAGAAAGAGGAAGTGAAAGAGAATATTCCTCTATCCATGTGTAGCTGAGAGAAATCCCAAATATGGAAAAAGAAGAAGATCGAGAGAAAAGCCTCTGTCAGGACCCAACCATTGAAGGTCTAGAAGAAGGAGGATGATCTACTCAAGGGTCGTAGATCCTATGTCTCTCTTCACTGAAGGAAGAGAAGGGCCTCAAGGGAGGCTGAATAAGTCAAATGCAGGAAGCGAAGAAGAACAAATAGAAAGGTGCATCTAATTGATGAAGGTATGGTTGTGTTTTCTTGTTGATTACAAGAATGAATTGGTTTATTTTGAATGTATCATCATTGAAAAGGAGGAGTGCAGTCAGCATGAAAAGTACACAACAATATCTTATGTTGTGGGAAGAAGATAGACTGCAATGGAGATGTGGAATGACAGGAAGCTCACAGTCAAGTCAGGTCCATAGGATCAGTCTCCACACAAATGTGAGAAATTTTTTGCAAGAGATCAAAGAGCAGTGGCTTAGGGGGATTGCTTTGATAATTAGTAGCAGGCAATAATGGGTAGCCTCAGAAAGGGAGATTGCTCGGCAAATGAAAGGTTTGCATCTTTGGTGAAATACCCTTATTTAATTTAATTTCTAAGTTTGATTATGCATAGCATTATTGTGTTCATGAAACACAATTGATGCAAGCTTTCCATGTCCCTTAACCCTCAATTGGTATCGCTATGTCAATTAGTTGTGTTGGGCTCATGTTGAGTAACCTTGTGTGCAAATGGACATTTATTTTGGAGAAATAAATATTGGAGTTTTTTTGGTACATTGTTCCATTTGTATTATTTATTTTGGTGCAATTGGTATTAGTTGTAAAGCAGTCCCTATTATAAAGATATGATCTCAAGGGGAGAAGTGGAGATGCTAAAATAAAGTAAGTACAGTCTTAGAAGCAGTAGTAGCAGTGAAGTCCAAGAAGAAATGCATCATCATTAATTGGTATTTGCAACAATAGCAATACCATGAGCAGTTTAATGGGTATCAATATTTTTGATGCAAAAGATGCATTAGTGGAGAGAGTGCTCAACCAACAGGCATAAGGTGTCCAATACTAGAGGCATTCAAATTAGAGGGAGTGTATGTTCAGGTGGAGCATATCACATATGCCCAGTTTATGGAGCAGCAACAGTGGTAGTCCTACAAGAGATGTATGCGAGACAAAATGCACATCTAGACTTTGATCTTCACAACCAAGTGAATGTATGGGGAGAGAAAGGCAGTTTGTAGCCCCTTGCCATTGATGTCAAAGGGGGAGAGAATTTGTGGAGAAGTTGTGATGGCTCATGCAAAAGAAAGCAGACAATTGGTGTCTCGTGTAATGAGATGTGTGGAAGAAACATGAGGTTTGGCCATCACATGAAGAGAAGGATGGAGAGTTGCCATCAATTCCCAAGGGGGAGATTGCTGGACAGTTGGCATTGTCTGGATGGCTAATGGCCTAGTGAAGGGATCTGCAAGTGCGTTGGCATTGATGTCAACAATCATGTTGGTAAGATGTGTTGGGAAGTCGGCATTGCCTAACTATTGGCAGGAGCATTGCCTAACTGTTGGCAAGAGTGTTGACATTGATGTCAACTAGACTAGCTTGGATGCTTGTCGTAGAAGATGTTGGCAGTGATGGCCCAAGAGGAATCCCATGGTTGTTCATGCCTTAGAAGGATTCTTATGATAGTTGCAAGCTTTAAGTAGAGAATCATCATAACAACGAGCTTAGTGTAAAATCCATAAAATGATGAACTATTGTGCTAGTCAGGATGTAATCTCAATGTATCTGCAGGCTTCTTATAGAGAATCATTAGAGTAGTAGGCTTAGTGGAAAATCCATAAAATGATGAACCATTGTGTCGGTCAGGATGGAATATCAAGGTGGTTGCAGGCTTCTTGTAGAGAATCATCATAGTAGCAGGCTTACTGAAGAAGCTAAAAAATTATGATAACATTGATGGACCAAGAGGAAGTCCACCGTATCTGCAGGCTTCATGCAGAAGATCACCTTGGTGGTTGTGAGTTCAGTTGTCTGGAGAGTTAAGGAGAAGAAGAGTGGCAGAGAGTTTGGAGCCATCTTTGAGGTAGAAGATGGGCTCAAAGCCTATGTCAGACCTCTCCATTGGAAATTTCTCTGGAATATCTTTCCAACAATATGCAGAAGTCCAAAAATTGAATCCTGGTTCAAAAGATATGGGCTGTTGAAGTTTAGGGATTTGAAGCCTTAGGCAGGAAGGAATATCGACATATCGGAGATCGGCGATCCAAAATATCGGAAATCGCATATTGGAGGACTAGATATATCAGCGATTGCAACATCAAAGCTCCAGAGATATTAGTGATCGCATATCGGAGGTCAAGCATACCAACGCATTGGAATATCGGTGATCCAACATATCAGAGATCGGAACCCCAAAGATCAGTCATATCAGAGGTTGAGCATACCAGCGTATCACAACAATGTAGTTTGGTGTATCGATAATTGGATGTCTAATGACATTGGAAATCAATGCATCGCAATATCGAAACTTTTCAAGTGGAGAACCTTCTAAATGTTGGGACATGGTTAAAATGTCAACAGCGTTAAAAGGCGCTATGAATGCCAAAAGAGAATTAACAAAGGATTTCATCGCAAAACCAAAGGTTGGCGAGTCCTTTTCCCTCTCCCCTAGGAGTACACATGGTGGCATATGATTGGTCCCGATAAGGACACATCGTAGCATTTGGTTGGCTCTAATAAGGACACATGGCAAGATCTGATTGGCTTTGATAAGGTATAGTGGCAGCTAACGTCAACATGACGTGGCAATACGGTAGGACACGTGGCAAGAATATTCAACCATATTAGGTGGTCTAATGGGCCATATATGGGTGACACGTGTCACCACTCATGAGTATCCACGTGTCAGTGATGACATCATATCCAAAGTCAATGATCAGAGGATTGAGGATATCAAAACTTTATAATAGTTGGTTATTAAAAGGTTCCGATGAGAGGGGCTCTAATATGTGGCTAGTGCATGGTCAAGAGGAAACTTAGAAAACTAAGGGCACAGAGAAATAACATTAGGAGAAAGGCCCACAACAGGATGCTAAAGGACTTAACACCTAAGCGCTATACCGACAGTTACAGGCAGCGGTCCTATGGTGGAGATACAAAAAGGGGCTAAACAAAAAGGACCAAGGACATTGGAACTTGTTTTTTTCATAATGTCTTTTAAGAATAAAGTTCTGATAAGGCAAAGCTCTGATAGTGTAATACATAGAGTTCAAGGCATTGGGTCGAAAACTGCAGGATTGAATGCAAAGCAAAGGAGTTGGTCTCAGAGGTATATGGCGACTATCAAAGATCGGTGGGTCAAGGGCAAGGACCGCGATCTTAAGGAAAGAGTGTTGGGTCTGCCTTAAGGTGAGACAGGCTATTCCTGTGCTCTGATGCACATCTCAGTGAGTTAAGTGGATAGATGGATCAGAAGAAAACTTTGAGATAAGGCAACAAGGACAATGGTCCACAGAGAAGCCATGTCGAAGTACTATGAAACCATGAATAAGCATGGAGAGCCTCAGTGATAGGAGAGTTGCACACAGAGAGGATTATTTCTAATTGGAGTGTGCAGGAGGACTGAGAATTCATTCTCAGCATGAAGAAATAGTGAAGTGACCATTCTCTTGTTTAATGCAGTGGTAGTGACCAAATCATATGCAACAACAGAATGAATGGCCATGCTCAGGTACACTTTCATAGTGTGAATTTAGGACAAAGTGACAACATTGATTAGGGGAGCAACAGAGAAACAAAACCCAGAAGCTCAGATGAGCAATGTGGGGGAAAGCAATATAGTTTCTAGTGAGAGTGAAGTGGAAAAATCTCTTAGTGAGTGAACTGGAGTGTAAGGCTAAGAAAGAGCCTGTTCTGCAGAAAAAGGCCGAGAATGCCTATGTAGAGGTAAGAGACCTCAAGAGCTGCGTGGTGTGAGAAAGTTTTATGTTGCACATTCTTTGTGTGTAAGGTTGAAGTGTCTGTGTTTTGTGAGAAAGTCCAAAGGTGTATGCATTGTGTGAGTAAGGTCGAAGGTGCTTGTGTAGAGAAAGAAGGCCAAGAGTTGAGTCTGTGTTGTGGAAGAGACAAAGGTCGAGAGCTGGGGGACTGTTGATAAAGAGAAGAGAACATATCTGCATGGAATGTGATGACTGACTGTTGTTGAGAAGATTAGTGGGTTGTTGCACAGTGTGCAGAGTGAGAAAGTGAGAAGAGAACAAAGTTGTTATCAAGCAAAGTAGCTGCCAAATTACAGAGAACATTAAGTTCTTCTTTGAGTGTGGGTTGGTGCCTGCATACAGGAAGTTGGTGCTTCCATTATCTAGTGGGTTATTGAGAAGGCTTGGGGGTTGGTGCCTCCTGCAAGTTGGTGCTTGCATAACTCCAAGGAGCTGCAAGTTGGTGCTTGCAACAAATCCGTGAGGTCGGTGCCTCACATGGTGCTTCTGGTAAGCTGGACATGTGTCTACAAACAGAGGGAGTTGGTGCTAACAAAAAATCAAAGGGAGTTGGTGCTTCCTGTGAGTGGGTGCTCACAAAACATATTGATGTAATAGAGTGGGTGCTCTTATTTTACATCAATAACAACAACAAGCTTTGTGGTTTTTTCCCAAAAGGGTTTCCACGTGAAAACCTTGTGTCTCATGTGTATGAAACCCATAATGTGTATTCTTGTATGTTGATTTCATGTTGTTGCCATATTACATATTGTTGTTGATTATATGGATGGGTGCCAAGCTTGAATAAGAAAATTAAATAGGCATACAAGTTTAAAATTAGCCTTAATATTGATTCACCCCCCCCCCCCTCTCATTATTATCATTGTTTCCAACATCATCAAACACATGAAAGTATTTGGTGCATTAGTCAAACCAAAACGAACTACAACAAACTCATAATGCCCATACCTAGTCTAGAAAGTAGTCTTGTAGATGTCCTCTTCTTTGATGTGTACTTGATGATATCCTAATCTTAGATCAATCTTCGAGAACACCGCTAGTCCCTTCAACTGATAAAACAAGTCATCAATCCTCGACAACGGATACCTGGTCATGATGGTTACCTTGTTCAGCTGCCTTTAATCAATACACAACCTGAGAGTACCATCCTTCTTCTTCACAAACAATACTGGTGCACCCCAAGGCGAAACACTTGGCTTAATGTATCCCTTGTCAAGCATTTCCTTCAACTACAACTTCAATTCCACCAACTCGGGAGTGCTCATCTTGTACAATGCCTTTGATGCTAGTGCTGATCCTAGTACCAACTAAATAGAAGATTCCACTTCCCTGTGAGGTGGAAACTCTGAAATATCTTCTGGAAATACATCTTGAAACTACTACAAAACCAGATACCTATTCAAGTCTTTTGGATCCTCAACATTTTTATGCAACCAGGTCACAAAATAGAAGAATGAGATAGATCAACGACTTCAAAAGTAGCCTCTTCGAGGGGGCAACCCCCTTTACATCACACAAATGAACAATTCTTGGATGATACAAATGACAAGACATCCTTTTTATATATAAGATTCTAAGGGGTCATAGTATAATCAGAGCCGACATAGCAATAATAATGTAAGGGCACAAAAATAACAATAGTGGGCATCTATGGGGCACAATAACAATATGGGGACAACATGGGCGCAACAATAACAATAAGGGGCTACAATGACAATAATAAGAAGGGAATACACTAGTATTATAGGGACCTAACATGCCCCTCTCCTTAAAAAAAGTTTTTTCCTCAACACTTGAGTAGTTTTGGATGCTTCTGTATAAAATTCTCATCCTCCCATGTGGAATCTTCAGTGGGTAAGTTCTTCCACTTGATGAGATACTCTGAAATTGATTGATTTTGTAGTTGTCGAGTTCTTGTTTCAGTGACTGCTTCACATTCCAATATTATTTTTCCTTCCAATTCAAGTTCTGGCAATAATTTTTGTACTGAGAGCTTGTCACCTATAACCTTCTTTAAGCATGAAACATGGAAAACTAGGTGCACTCGGGAAGATGCAGGAAGTTCCAATTTGTATACCATAGTACCAATCTTTTGCAACACCTTGTACAGACCATAATACTTTGGTGATAATTTATTATCCTTCTTAGCTTTCTTGAGAGACATTTGTTGGTATAGTTGTAGTCGTAGAGATACCCAGTCACCTACATCAAAACTTATTTCCTTGCGATGTTGATCTCCCTGTTGTTTCATTCTATTTTATGCCAAAGTTAGGTTATCCTTTAAGAGTTGGAGAACTTTTTGTTGACACTCAATGTGATCTTCCATTGCTTGAAACTTAGAATTTTCTCTTAAATATGATGTGATGGACGATGGATGATATCCATAAAGTGCCACAAATGGGGTCATTTTTGCTGCAGTATGGAAGGAAGTGTTATACCACCATTCAGACAAAGGCAACCATTTGACCCATTGTGTTTATTTATCAGATACAAAGCAACGAAGATATCCTTCCAAACATTTGTTCATTATCTTAGTTTTCCCATCAGATTGAGGATGATAAGATGAGATATGAGCTAATTGAGTACCCAAACAAGAAAATAATTTTGTCCAAAAATTTCCAATGAAAATAGGATCTTTGTCGCTTACAATGATCTTTTGGTTTCCATGTAGCTTTTGAATTGTTTCCATAAATGCAATAGCAACTGTACTTGCTTTAAATGGATAAGATAATGCACAAAAGTGTGCATACTTAGTAAGTCTATCAACTACCACCATGATGACACTCTTTCCTTCGAACTTGGGTAAACCTGTGATAAGATCCATTGAAACCTCCTTCCAGTGTTGACTTGAAATGGATAAAGGTTGTAATAGACTCGGGGTCTTAAATGTCTCAACTTTATTTTGTTGGAAAACCAAACATTCCACCACAAACTTTTGAATATCAGATTTAAGGCCATTTCAAAAAAATTCCTTCTTAACCCTGTGGTAAGTTTTTAAAAATCTTGAATTCCCTCCTAAGGGACAGGTGTGCAATTCTAGAAGAATATTTTGTTTGAGTTGGGAATTCTTACAAAGGTATAAGCAATCTTTGTACCATAACGAATCATTTTTCTAGCTAAATGTATCATATCTACTGGGATCTTGCTGCACTTTTTGAATGATTTCCCACACTTCTTTGTCATTCTTCCATTCATCCCTTGCTTCATTTAACCAATCTGGTTGGATAATAGAAATGGCACAAATAAATGCTTCCACATCCTCATCCTTTCTTGAGAGTGCATCTGCAACAACATTTTTCTTCCCTTTTTTGTAGATGATTTCAAA
>APFE030557179.1:145715-163518 GCA_000404065.3 Pinus taeda | reverse complement strand
CGAGGGGGAAACCTCCTTTACATTACATAAATGAACAATTCTTGGATGATTCAAATGACAAAACCTCCTTTCTATATATAGGAGTCTAAGGAGTCACAATATAAACCAGCCAACCTAACAATAATAATATAAAGCCACAAAAATAACAATAAAGGGATTCTCTGGGGCACAATATGGGGGCAATAGGGGCACAACAATATTAATAAGGGGTATAACTACAATAGTAATGGGGTAATCACTAGTATTATAGGGACCCAACATATTCTCCCATAATTCTTAAAAAACTTGCAATAATACCCTGTCAACTTGCAAAATCATTGCAGATGCTTTATGGATGTGGGGATTTTCCATTCCTTAATGGATTTAATTTTGCCAGGGTCTACCTTAACACCTTCATGAGATACAATATGACCCAAATATTCCACCTCTTATACTCCAAAGAACATTTGGAGGTTTTTCCATATAATTATTTCTCCTCCAATAGTTTGAGCATTCTATCAACATGTTGAACATGATTCTTTCAGGACTTGCTGTAGATTAGTATATCATCAAAAAACACTAACACAAATTTTCTAAGGAAGCGTTTGAAAATGGAATTCATCAAACCTTGAAATGTAGAAGGTGAATTGGTAAGCCCAAAAGGCATGACCAAAAATTCATAATGACCCTCATGAGTTCTAAATGTTGTTTTCATAATGTCTTCAATCTTCATTCTGATTTGATGATATCCTGAACGAAGGTCCAACTTGGTGAAGTAAATTGCTCCATGCAATTCATCCAATAATTCATCAATGATAGGAATGGGAAATTTATCTTTAATAGTGAGCATGTTGAGCTCCCTATAATCTGGACATGTGTGCCATGATCCATCCTTCTTGTGCACCAATACTACTAGAGCAAAGAAAGAGCTTTGACTACGTTGAATTATACCATCCTCTAGCATTTCTGCAACCATCCGTTCAATTTCACTCTTTTGAGCGTAGGGATATCTGTAAGGCATGATATTTGGAGGAATACTTCCTGGAATCAAATGAATAGCATGATCGTGATCACGATTAGGTGGGAAGACTTTGGGAGTCTCAAATACCTCGGAATGATTGTCCAAGACTTTTTGGAGATATGGAAAAATAGATGATTTCAATGTGGGAACCTCTAGCGAACATAATTGTGCAATTACGCCACATTGTTATTTCTTTAGAAGATTTGTCATGCCGTTAGAGTTAATTATATTTCCCAGTTTGCCTACGATACCCCTTAATTCAACTTCCTTTCCTTCTTACAAAAAAAAAAAAAAAAAAAAATCGTACCCAAATATTGTAGCCATTGGACTCCTAGTACAACATCAACACCACTCATTAGAACGGAAAGCATTAGACTATTCAACACCTATTCTCATGGATAGATTGATATTATGGCACTTTCCAGAGAAATTTATGGTTCCTCCATTTGCAACCATCACTTGACACTCTGGTGTTAGATATAGGAAGCAATTCAATTCCTTCGTTATCTTACAATGAATAAAATTATGGGTATTTTCTGAATCAATCAACATTTTTACTTTTTTCTTCTTGATATGTCCTTCTATCTTGATAGTTTGAGGAGTGGTAATTCCATCCAATGCATTACAAGATATGGTCAGATTCATTTCTTATTTCTCTAGGGTTTTTTTCTGGTGTGTATCCTCTTCTTTTGATGTTTCTTGTTCATTTTCTTCTTCCTCTTCACAATCTATGTAAAACAATTTCTTCTCAGCACACTTATGACCTTTAGTGTATTTGTTATCACAACTGTAACAAATCTCTTTTGCTCTTTTTTCTTCCAATTGTTGTCGTGTCAACCTTGTAGGTTTTGGAATGCTAGGGGCAACAACACTTCCCTATTTATAGTTGTGATTGGTAGGCTTCCTTGTTGCCATAATTTTGCTTTCAAATTTTCTTGTCAACCTGAATGCCTTCTCTGATGAATCAGGTTCCCAAAGGTGAACCTTATGTTGGATGTTATCCTTTAAAGTCCCTATGAACACATCAATCCTATGCTCCTCTTGAATATATTTTACCCTTATATTCAATATTTTGAAGTCCTCATGTGCTCTACCATTGAACCCTTTTGTTTGAGATTTATCAATTGGCTAAAAACGGTGTTGCTTTTTGTATTCTGATAATTTTCTATCATTTCTTCTGTAAAAATTGCCCAAGTGAAAATTTGTTTACAAGAGAAAATCCATCGATACCATACAAACTAATTAGGTTCCAAATATAAAGTCACAATGTGTACCTTTTGTGTGTTTTGCACATTATGGAGAGCGAAATATTGCTCCATCCATAGTATCCATGTTACGGGATCCTGCCATCAAACTTTCCCATATCGATTTTTGGAACATGGTGGGTCTTCAATCCAATGTTAGATTATATGAAATCGTGACTAACATTTCTTTTGTTCTCGTCATGAGTTTCTTTTACTACCTTTTTTCCATTAGGAAGCATTTCTTGTAGCAACTTTGCCAAACCTCCTTTCAAACCTTCCATGTCTTTCTTCAAATATTCAATGTTTACTTCTAAACCATCCATGTTAGCTTCCATTCCATTCATCTTGGCTTCCATGCCTTTCTTTAAACCATCCATCTTAGGTTATGTTACTTTTTGTGAGAGTGAAATTTGTTGCACTTGATCTCGTAATTTTGATATATCATGTTTTATTTCTTCCTCTTCTTCATCAGTCATGCTAGAGCTTTTAGGTTACTTACTAGGTATTTCCATTTTCTTTCTTCAGGGCATCAATTAATGATAATTATGCTTCACTATGCCCTTTGAACCACTTCCAACTAATTTTTCAAACCAAACTTATGCAAACTTTAAAAAAAAAACTACACACCTTTTTTTGCTTTGTAGGAGCTTAATATTGAACCTGTTTTATCTCTACAATTTCAGATCTCCAAGGTCTGAAATTGCGTCTCGTGGTATCCCTTTGAGTCCTCTTTCTAACCCCACCATTCTGATCAATCTTGGATTCTTCAAGAAAGCGTGATGCCAAATCTCACACGATGACCTGATTATAGACTAGTTCAGTGGAGTAAACTTGTACGACCTGCCACGTGTCCCTGTCTTGACCTTCAGACCTGAAAACGATTCACAGAATACTATAGTCCATCTTCTTCCTATATCTTCTTACGTAATTTTAACCTGATTCTTAGAGAGAAAGTTATGAAGATTTTCCCAAGGTGACTTGTTTGGGATCGAATTAGGGAGCCTGCAAAAACCCTAACGTCCTTAGTTCATTTCTCTAAAATTATAGCAACACAAGATCTAAAATTTGGTCCCAAGGTTTATCACGATTTCAGCTCAAATGGGTTTTAATTTCAGCTTCTGAAGCTTTGTAGAAAAAAAGAAGTTATAACGAAAATTCCACGATCACCTGTTTGAAGCAGCGAAACCCTAGAATCCAAAGCTCTGATTACCAATTGTTATGCAACTAGCTCACAAAATAGAAGAATGAGATAGATTAACGACTTCAAAATTAGCCTCTTCGAGGGGTCAACCTCCTTTACATTACACAAATGAACAATTCTTGGATGATACAAATAACAAAACCTACTTTCTATATATAGGAGTCTAAGGGGTCACAATATAATCAGAGCCAACGTAACAATAATAATGTAAGGGCACAACAATGACAACAGTGGGCTTCTATGGGGCACAAGAATAACAATATGGGGAAAACATGGGCACAACAATAACAATAAGGGGCTACAATGACAATAATAATAAGGGAATACAATAGTATTATAGGGACCTAACAAACATCCTTACCTTTATCACTAGAAAAATACACTGCAAACAATACACAACCTTTCCTGCAACTGCGCTTTGATTGCATAGTTGTAACCATTCTAACATATGTTGGCTTCTTCTTACCCTGTAAGATTCTCTGTTCTCCATTAGCATCCAAGCATTGAATATGCTTTTCATAATAATCCACCTTAATCTTGTGAAGGTACAACCAATCTATACCCAAAATCATATTATATGATCCCAACGGAAGTACATTCAAATGTGCTAATGTAAGCATACCATTCAACTCAAATGCTCAAGCTCTTACTCAATGATGAACTCTTTTCTTAGTACCTGTATCCAATTTCACCAACCAAGACTATGCATGCACTTCTTTTCTCAAACTACACTTATCCACCAGGTCAAGGTTAACATAACTATAATTATATCTAGGGTCAATCAAAATAGAAACAACTCGATCATAGAGATTACCTTTCATCTCAATGATGGATGTCTAGTGATCTCCCTACTTTTTATCTAATGTTGCATAGATATGAGGAATACTCTATCTAATATCCCCAACTGTCTACACCTCTTGAGCACTATAGATCTAAGGCCTACCATCCTAATATGACATACAATCCTTCTTGATATGCTCTTTGCCACATATCCAATACTGAAATTGTCTCCTACCATCACCTCTATTCTATTGCTCTCTAGGTCGAGATCCATGTCTCTTCTCAACTGCATTAAACTTCTTGTTCCTCCATTTGCAACCATCACTTGACACTTTGGTGTTGGATATAGGAAGCAATTCAATTCCTACGTTATCTTACAATGAATAAAATTATGGGTATTGTCTGAATCAATCAACACTATTACCTTTTTCTTCTTAATATGTTCTTCTATCTTGATAGTTTGAGGAGTGGTAATTCCAAACAATGCATTACAAGATATGGTTAGATTCATTTCTTATTTCGTTCATGGTCTGTATCCTCTTCTTTTGATGTTTCTTGTTCATTTTCTTCTTCCTCTTCACAATCTATGCAAAATAATTTCTTCTTAGCACACTTATGACCTTTAATGTATTTGTCATCACAACTGTAACAAAGCCCTTTTGCTCTTTTTTCTTCCAATTGTTGTGGTGTCAACCTTGTAGGTTTTGGAATGCTAGGGGCAACAACACTTCCATATTTATAGTTGTGATTGGTAGGCTTCCTTGTTGCCATAATTTTGCTTTCTCCGATGAATCAGGTTCCCAAAGGAGAACCTTATGTTGGATGTTATCCTTTAAATTCCCTATGAACACATCAATCCTATGCTCCTCTTGAATATATTTTACCCTTATATTCAATTTTTGGAAGTCCTCAATATGCGCCACCATTGAACCCTTTTGTTTGAGATTTATCAATTGGCTAAAAAAGGTGTTGCTTTTTGTATTCTGATAATGTTCTATCATTTCTTCCGTAAAAATTGCCCAAGTGACAATTTGTTTACGAGAGAAAATCCATCGATACCATACAAATTGATTAGGTTCCAAATATAAAGTCGCAATGTGTACCTTTTGTGTGTTTTGCACATTATGGAGAGCGAAATATTGCTCCATCTGTAGTATCCATGTTACAGGATCCTGTCATCAAACTTTCTCATATCGATCTTTGGAACATGGTGGGTCTTCAATCCAACGTTAGATTATATGTAATCATGACTAACATTTCTTTTGTTCTCAACATGAGTTTCCTCTACTACCTTTTTGCCATTAGGAAGCATTTCTTGTAGCAACTTTGCCAAACCTCCTTTCAAACCTTCCATGTCTTTCTTCAAATATTCAATGTTTACTTATAAACCATCCATCTTAGCTTCCATTCCATTCATCTTAGTTTCCACGCCTTTCTTTAAACCATCCATCTTAGCTTCTGTTAATTTTTGTGAGAGTGAAATTTGTTGCACTTGGTCCCGTAATTTTGATATATCATGTTTCATTTCTTCCTCTTCTTCATGAGTCATGCTAGAGCTTTTAGGTTTCTTACTATGTGTTTCCATTTTCTTTCTTCAGGGCATCAATTAATGATAATTATGCTTCACTATGCCCTTTGAATCACTTCAAACTAATTTTTCAAACCAAACTTATGCAAAAAAAAAAAAATAATAATAATAATAATAATAATAAATAAATAAATACACCTTTTTTCGCTTTATAGGAGCTCGATATTGAACCTGTTGTATCTCTGTAATTTCATATCTCCAAGGTCTAAGAATGCATCCTATCATAGCCCTCCGAGTGCTCTTTCTAACCCCACCATTCTGATGAATATTGGATTCTTCAAGAAAGAGTGATGTCAAATCTCCCATGATGACATGATTATAGACTAGTTTAGTGGAGCAGACTTGTATGACCTACCACGTGTCCATTTTTTGACCTTCAGACTTGAAAACGATTCACAGAAAACTGAAGTCTGTCTTCTTTCTGTATCTTCTTACGCAATTTCAACCTGATGCTTAGAGAGAAAGTTATGACGATTTTCCCAAGGTTATCTATTTGAGATCAAATTTGGGAGCCTGCAAAAACCCTAACGTCCTCAGTTCATTTCTTTGAATATATAGCAATACAAGATTTGAAATTTGGTCTCAAGGTTTTATCATGATTTTGTCTCAAATGGGTTTCAATTTCAGCTTCTGAAGCTTCGTAGGAAAAAAGTTATAACATAAATTCCACGATCACCTATTTGAAGTAGCAAAACCCTATAATCCAAAGCTCTGATACCGATTGTTATGCAACCAGCTCACAAAATAGAAGAATTAGATAGATCAACCACTTCAAAAGTAGCCTTCTTGATGGGGCAACCTCTTTTACATTACACAAATGAACAATTCTTGGATGATACAAATGACAATACTTCCTTTCTATATATAGGAGTCTAAGGGGTCACAATATAATCAGAGCTAACATAACAATAATAATGTAAGGGCACAATAATAACAATAGTGGACTTCTATGGGGCACAATAATAACAATATGGGGACAACATGGGCACAACAATAACAATAAGGGGCTACAATGACAATAATAATAAGGGAATACAATAGTATTATAGGGACCTAACAAACATCCTTACCTTTATCACCAGAAAATTGTACTACAAACAATACGCAATCTTTCCTACAACTGTGCTTTGCTTCCATAGTCCCATTCTAACATATGTTGTCTTCTTCTTATCCTGTAAGATTCTCTGTTCTCCATTGCCGTCCAAGCACTCAATAGCCTTTTCATAATAATCCACCTTAATCTTGTGAAGGTACAACCAATCGATACCCAAAATCATATTGTATGATCCCAATGGAAGTACATTCATATGTGCTAATGTGAGAATAACATTCAACTCAAATACACAAGCTCTTACTCAATGATGAACTCTTTCCTTAGTACCTGTATCCAATTGCACCAACCAAGACCCTGCATGCACTTCTTTTCTCAAACCACACTTATTCACCAGGTCAAGGTTAACATAACTATAATTATATCTAGGGTCAAACAAAATAGAAACAACTCGATCACAAAGATTACCTTCCATCTCAATAATAGATGCTTAGTGATCTACCTACTTGTTATCTAATGTTGCATAGATATGAGGAATACTCTATCTAATATCCCCAACTGTCTGCACCTCCTAAGTTGTATATCCAAGGCCTACCACACTGATACGACATACAATCCTTCTTGATATTCTCCTTTCCACATATCCAACACTAAAATTGTCTCCTACGATCACCTCTATTCTGTTGCTCTCTAGGCTGAGATCCATGTCCCTTTTCAACTACATTAAACTTCTTGTAAGGAACAAGAATCTTTTTCTAACTTGCCTCCTAAGGTATTGTTCACTTCGATGGTGATTTACCTTTAGTATTATCATTCCCTTTCCAACACTGCTCAGACTTGGTCTTATGCTTTGATTGCTCATAACATTGCTTCAACTTTCCAATGAATTCTTCTAGTGATCGAGGCTCATCATACTCAATCTGATCCTTAAATGATAATGGTAATGCACTGATAAATCTCTATACTTTATTTTTCTCACCTTTAACTCAGAGAACTCCTTGGATTTTCCATCATAATATATCTCTAATAAGTACTTCTTCCTGAAAAGAATCTTGAATTCATGCCAACTCAACTCCTTCTTCCTGATGTAGCTGACACACTTCACATCTTCCTACCAAATGTTTGTTTTCCCTTTGAGGTTGAAAATAACTATCGTAGCATTCATGTTCTCTATATAGTCATGCAACTCAAATAATTTCTTCATCCCAAGCAACCATGGCTCTACATCTTTCGATTTATTTAGCTCTCCATTAAAAGTAGGTCACTTGGCTTTCTTGAACTCATCTGACAAATATTCCCTATCATTCCTCGTGTAAGGATGATAATGATGATGACCATGATACCCGTTTGAACCAAAATAATATTGGAACCCATATCCACTACCTCTCCTATCAAGTGTAACCAAGAACCTACCATCTTTGACTGTGTCATCCCTACCTGACCTATGACCACCATGAGACTTGCTACCATATGCCCCATTAGTCCTGTCCTCATGTCCATAGCTAATTTGTGGTTGTCCATGTCTCTGCAAATCTGACAAACTCTGAAGGATAACTACATTGACCTCTGCTTGTTTCTCTCGTGCCCTTGCAATACTCTCTTGTGATTGAATGATTATTTCATTATCTGCGTTGTAACTTCATTTCTCTACCTTTAGACTTCTTAAGGTGTTTTTTATGTCAAGAGAGTACTCATCTCTTGGCTACTCATATGATCTGTTAAGAGAGTCTCGTGAACTATAATCCACCATTTTGCTAGTCATCTTTAATCATATTCTTGTTGCAAACATACCATATCAGATAAACCAAATATAAACATAATCAACATACCTTAGTGAAGTTCAGGGGAGGTTATATCGTCTGCAAAATCAATGTAGATTAGTGCAATACATGTATATACATAATCATATCAATATACCAACATCATGCATGATAATGCTAATTTCATACCATGACCTCATGCACGACAACCATAACCATGACAATGCAAGCATAACAAACATATATACATTGATATGCATGTACGAGAAGCACATTCAACCCATTCAGTCCAAGTATTGAACCATGCTCTGATACCAATATGTAAACCCCCTCCCACATTTACCCAATTTCACCACCCTATCAGGGTAAGCACAAGACAAAGAGCTACTATGACATGACCCGACCTCCTAGGTCTCATTAAGGAAGTGGAGCCTACTATTGACGACAAACTGACCTTTCACAACATCTTATAGGGGCTACAAGGAACTCAAGGGTTAATAAACCATCCCAACTTGCCAAACTTAGTGTTGGACCCCTCCTTCTCTACCCTGGGCCCTCAATCGCACCCACAACAAGGCATCCATGTGGTTGGAAGCCTCCAACTACATGCGTAAGCCTACATCCATGTGGTTGCAACCCAAAATTTCCAGTTAGGAGCATGCGGTCCCAGATTCTGAGCCTAAATTTCAGGTCAACTTTCAAGCCACTACCCATAACTTATTGTAACTTGTCAAATGCATAAATGACATGACAACAAAGCTAAACATTCAAACTTGAGTCAGGAACTTGACCTAACCAGGCCTAACCATGACAATCATTTCGTCAAACATATTGAGAACATGTAATCTACAGGTCATGAATGCATATATGAACATAGGGGTTAGATACTTATATGAGAATCATCAAGAAGGTCTAATGCCAACTCATAATAGTTGCAATCATATTTGTTAGCTAATGCATTCATTAACCATTCATCAAAAAATCAAACATATCAAGAGCCATGACTAGAACATGTTGTGAAACCATGCTTATAACTAGCATATAACCATAATAATAACCATGATAGAACAACCATCAAAGCCACATAATAAAAATTATAATTACTCATAAAATACAAGAGGAATATAAATTATTAGCATATGCAAAAACCAACTAAGGCAAGGACTTCCACGTGCCACCCGACCATAGATTGAGCTAAACCAAATCTTTCTTTCAGTGAATCACCCCCGTGCCATATTCCAAGCATGAATGTGGGACTAAAGACAAAAACAACCAGGGCTCCCCGGAGATTAAACCACCTCCACCCTCAAGGTTTACCACAATCTCACCAAAACTGGTTAAGGGATTCCTAGGCCCTGTTGGCCGGATAAATCGTTCTTGTGGAAAAGACGGATCTCCCTAGTATCAATTGATATCTAGAAACAAGCAGAACAAGAAAATATACCTTTCTCTAAACATATTGCGATTCATTAATAAAAGCTAAAGAGGTGTTTTAGGCCCTACCTTAAGTCCAACGCTAGTTTGTGGCAGCATGCTCCAATAGCTCCGAAAGAGTTTCCTTTTAAGAATTTGCAATCACAAACAAGCACACATCAAAGAACAACTGCATAGCTAATATAATAAATCATGTTCATCATGGTGATCAAGGAATCCATGAAATAAACCATAAAACACAGCTTATTGAGAAAAATAAACTTGATTGTATTAACTTTGAAAGAAGAACTTTACAACCTTGGTGCCTTGATGCTGTACAAGCTCTTCCCAGGGTCCAAACAGGAATCTCCTCTACTTTGACAAGCCTCAGTCTCTTCCAAATGAGATCAAAAAGTATGTAATCTCTCCTCTCAAAATCTCAATTAGGAAGACTAAGTTCCAGTAGCATTTACCCTAAAAAATATTCAACTTTCAACCTCTCTAGTAACCAACCCAATGCTTCATTTTATAGTGCAAAGGAAGGAGGTTACAGGTCCACCATTGAAGGGATAGAGTCCTCCTTCAAAGGGATAAGCTCCTCACATCAAGGGGTTAGCTCCTTAAGGTATGGGATGCATGAACCCTCAAGGAGCGAACTTGCCACCGCAAGATTCCCTCTAGAAGCTTCCAGAAATGACTCAAAGTGAGTTTTTAAGAATGTACTTGCGCCTTTTTAACTTTTACAGTGGTTCGCACCCATAACACAGATACAGAGCGGTCAGGTGCGCATTGGACATGACCAATAGGTGCGGTACCACAGGTAATGCTAAGAGAAAGTGCGAAACCAAAGTTTTAGAGTTTTTTAAGGTCTTTCTCTTGTTCTCAAGGCTTGATATGAAGAACTTAGGTTCAAGACTTGCAAAGGAGGAAGCTATGAGTGGTGATAGACTCACACAGATTGCAGAAAGTCATGGTGACAACCTTTTGTGCAACAGGCCCAAAACAAGCACATAAACAATAAGGATTTATTGCAATCTCGCTAAAATTGGTCAAGGGATTAATAGGCCCAAAACAAGCTTGGATGCCTCATAATTTCTTCACCAATACCTTGAGGAATTTGCATATCTCCATCCTCAGGCTTTACCGCAATCTTGTCGAAACCAATCAAGGGATTTCTAGGCCCTTGGGAATTTTCCTGAAACCACCTTACCTAGTTCCAAAACCATCTAACAATCCAAAGTTCAACCAAATGAAGAACTCCATCAAACCATGGCTATCCATAATTGAAAGGCAAGTTTGAAACCATTATCACACAAAACCCATGTCAATGACCTTAAGAGAACCAAATACACACATGCATATACCATGCAATCACAAACCAGCCAGGAAATCACACACGCAACCTGTTACCTACAAGTATTCTTGCTAAAGTTGTTTGATCCAACTTTTCCTTGCTTGTCCCTTGCTTTCCTTGCTTTCATGTCCTTCCATTGCCTTCCTTTCTCCAATGCTAGAGTGCTCCAAGAATTTTCTTAGTCTGCAATAGTATGAGAGAATAGAGAGAGCTCCAAGCTAAAAACGAAAAAAGGTTAACCAACAAAAACTGTGAACTGATCCTCAAAAGCCTTTTTATTATTGAGGCCTATATCTTCTTCAATTTCCACTATTTTTCCTTGAATTTCCTCCTCATTCAATTATGTGACCTTTCACCTTCATTTTCGCCTATTTTCCTTTATTTTCATAAATAAAATATCAATTAATACCTCTTTTCCCTTTCAAAGCCTTTGCCAATTTCCTTAGCCTTAATAAACCGAATGAACACCCACTAGGATATTCAACGTGGAATATGTGTCCCATGACCTTGGTCTTATTTTGCCTTTATTAAATTTATTGCATGAACTTTTAACCCAAGGCTATTGCAATTATTATTATTATTATTATTATTATTATTATTATTATTAGTGATAAATGAGATAAGTTAAGATTTAACTAATTGATTATTGTTATAATTCAAATTTATATTCAACAATTTGTAAGTTAAATATATTAATAATTTATGATTTAGTAGGTTGATATATTCAAAGATATATTTTGAGGGGTTATATTTATGGGAAATATTTATTTTTATAACCTTATTAAAATGGGTAGTCCCTCGGGCTAAGCAGAACGATGGACGTCTTGCACTAGAAGGCATTTTTCATCCAATAAAGGGGCCCCACCCAAGTTCGAAAGTTGGTTTGTCCATCTAACAAGGCTTGCTGGTGGTTGTGCTAGGCTCAGGAGTATAGTGGCATTCCCACTGACTTATCCTAGGTCTCCTAAGTGACAAGTAGCAGGTCTACCAATTCTCCCGATTAAAACAAAAAATTGAAAAAAAAAACAACAACAACTTATCAAAATGGGCCAAATATCTTATCAATAATTTGAACCAACTTGAAAGAATGAAAGTGTGAGATTTACCTTACAACCATTTGAACTATTACCCTTTTATATAACATCAATAACATAATTTTCAATTATGTGTGACGTTAAAAATTCCACCCACACCTATGAATTCTATAAATCATATAAATATGGGGTCAAAACTTAGCAACACATTTTTTTCATGAAGACCTAGAACCAGTTATATGTAATAATGACACTCACTCCTCCATAGACTACATCATCATATGAAGACCAACATTATAACTAGCACAACCACATTAATAAATGTGGTTGATATGCGCCGAGATGCGTATATTAATCACATGCACAACCACATAAGTAGCTAGCACAATCTCATGGTTATATAAAAGTTCATAATCACATAAAATTGTCTATCAAATTTTCACATATTTTATTCCCGCAATTATTTGGCCTGAACTAAGATAGGAAAGTCCTACAAAATTTTAATAACAAACATTTTGAAAGACATAATTCTTTTCATTAGTTTTGCAAATAATAAAGTTATAATTTATTACTAGTGTATCTATAATCAAATGTAAACAAATTTTAAAACCTATGGATATAGTTTCTGAAACTCCAAAGATTACAGAACTTTAAAAAAGTCTATAATATTACATGTGAAATGACATTAAATGTATTAAACAACTTAAAAACTGACATCAAAAAAATTAATGTAAATTATATTTAATTAAAATTTCCACAAACTCAATCAAATAAATAATCAAGTTCAACAAATTTAAATCAAATACAAAATTATATGGAAATATTTATTTTTAAAAATTAAACATTATAAATTAATATTGCCTCAATTGTTGAATTGAGGCTTCTGTGGTCCATATCAAGTTTATGAGCAAAAGTTTTTCGGCGGTAAATCACATGATAATACATTTGTCGACGCGTTTCGAACCAACGAGTGTGGTTCATCATCACGACAAATTGAAAAATCAAATCATGGCTCAATGTTAAATTAGTAACAGTTAACATGCAAATAAATTACTACCTTGACAGAAATAATAATAAAACAAGAATAATAATAAAAATAATAAAAATTATAGAATAACTTACAATCTACTAAATATATTCCAAACATAAGACAATAATTGGTTATCATTTGGTTCATTATAATAAAATTATAAAGCGAAGTTTTATTTCATTTCCTTGTGTCATGGGGCCTCATGCCATTCACTTTTCAAATGAAAAAACATGCTAATTGGCATCCAAAGTAGGTAAGTAGCATTAAATAAAATAGAACTAAGAGTCTTTCATTCAATCCCGTGATTGACGCCTAATTTTCCCCCGTTAAAATATCTTTTGACTTTTTAATTGACTTTTGAAAACGAAATTGCATGGAAATTGTCAATTAATTATTAATTATCTTTTCATCAATGTAAAAAGTTTTGCAAATTCTTATAATTTATTTTTTAATCTATTTTAATTTATATTTAATTAATAAAAATTCTTAGAGTACTAATTCCAAAATTGTTCATAGTATTAACATGTTTTTCGAAGTAAAAAGTATTAATTTTGTTGAAAAAAAAGTATTCTCAAAAAATACAAAATATAAATTTATATATATATTTTTGGTCAATTTTTTATAATTTGATTGCGTTGAGTTCTCCAGCTCAGAATAGTAAAGATGTGGTAATAAAAAAAAATTAATTAATGTAATGTAATGTGAACCTTTCAAATGAGACAAAATAAAATAAATAAATAAATTTTGTAAAAATAAAATAAAATAAAAATGACTTATGGTATTGACAGCCATGTTATTGACCCATGGTATTCATGTGGAATATAGCTTATTTAATGGGAGAAATTAAATCAGCATAGATCCCTCTTAACTCCAGATCTACTAAGCATCGAGAGGGATCAAATCTCTTGATATGCAAACCTCTTTTAGAGTGAAAAGAGATTTGATCCCTCTCGGCACTTGGTAGATCCAGAGTTTTCTAGATCTAAGATGGTTTATGTATGCTTGTTATTAAGGTCTTCATGTCCCCCAAAAAGGAGAGTAAGTTTAGGAGGAGCTCAAGCTTTCTCTTTTCTTTTTTATCGGCAATTTATGAAGTTATTCAAGTATTTTTAAGGTCTCATTTAACATTATTAGAGAGTATGTCAATCATTGTGCAACACATTATCAACTCTAATAAAAAATAAAAATAAAAATCAAACTTATATTATAAATAGGTTACAAGAATAATGCTCACATAGGGAATTGCCCCCTTCATAAAAATAAATAAACAGTATCCCATACTTTTATGAAACTAAAACAAAATTATTTGATTTTTAGCTAGTGAGTTGATGGAAGAGAAGAGTAGACTCCATTGGTTATCAAAGAATGTTATTGTTGTATATAGGTTTTTTTTGGCAATGCTAGTATTTTTTCCTTGCATTAGAGGTTTTCATCTTTTGGAGGATAGGTAGTAAGGTGAAGGCATGCATTCATTATAGTAGCAATTACACATCCTTTGCCACCTATCCTCTTGGGAGTGAAGGAGTACATTTTGTGTACTACCCACCCTCCAAGGGCTCAGTGGAGGAAAACATATTTGTGCACACAAATGCATTTATTTACCCTACCATTATGGATAGTCAATGGTGAAAATGTGCATTAATACATCATTAACCAAGATCTCTATCAAGGCCCTATTTCTTGAATATCTGTTGATTTTCCAATGTATAATTTGTCTAAGATTTTGATATTTTGTATAGAGGATCCAAAGGATTAAATATTTTATACTTATTTCTCTTTAATACATTAACTTTTATCTTTCGCTTACATAGGATTTGAACTAGCATCTCTCATTTGAAACATAGCTTTGGCTTTATAAAAAAATTATAGGGATGCAAATGTGGACTTTAAGGCCCTTTTGTGCCATAAAGTTCTCAAATTGCACATGAGTATTGAAAGTGTTTTTTGTTTGATCTATCATTGCCAAGTGTGATGTCAATGCAATATGAGCTTAAGTGTTTAGGAAACCCCTCTTACTATTAGATTAGTAATCTACTATTTTGGATAACATGAATCATAGCAAAATGATAAGGAAATGAGAATAACAAAGGTAGTAGGTTTAGCTTATAGATTTTTCACTTTGTACAAGTGAGACACAATGCACCATATAGTATTTTGCATCACACATTATCTAAATGCAAACTCACCCTAGGATATCATACAAACCACTACATGGTTCTATTATGGACTCACAAGTGTTAATCAAGTTCCTTAATCCTTTTAGTGTTCTTCCTATGACCCAATAGATGATTTTGAGTCCCTATCCTAGTATTAGGATCTCATTTGATTACCCTTAGTCCATCAGGATGTCTCACTTGGTCTTTCCTTGGTCTCATACCCTAGTTGATCTCTTTTGGACAAACAAACCCTTGTTTGGGATCATTTCCCAACGTATCTAAGCATTATTAGCTAATCTAACATTAATCATGGCCCAAAATATTGCTCAAGGTGGGTAGAATTATGCATAGGAATATGCACCCTCAGTCATTTGTAATTGTGCTCATATTTATTGGTCAAAAAATTGATGAATTTTGGTTCTATTGTTAGGTTATTTTCACACCTTGTTTACTAATCATAACAATATGCTTACCACATCTGTGTAGCATCAATGATAACTATCTATTTCCCCTTGTAGTATAGATGGCTACATTTTTATTACTATGTGCAATTTACTAATTTCTTCAATGGCTAGAGTCAAAACTCGTAGTGAGATGGTCAAAATAAGGGCGATGATCCCTAGAATTAGTGATGGCATTGTCATAATGACTTATGGGGAATAAATAAGTCACTCCTTTTGTTGCTTTAGCATCTTGAATCTCCCTTGGAATTTCAATGTGATCACATCAAAGGATTGTAATACTATTTTGTGCACTAGCTTTTATATACTCTTGGATCTCCATTGACTCTTGTTTTCCATTATGACCCTTGTTGAAGGAGGTCCATAGTTGGTGTTCAAAGTCTTCACCCATTGACTTGGGTCCTTGTGATTTTGTTTTGAGCTTGCAGATCACATCTTGTGGTGATCTTGAGCATCCCTTTTCTAACACTTTAATTACTTTCTTTTCCTATCCTTCCATCTCAAGTGAATGCTTTAGCATCAATTTATGAAGTAGGATATTTCCATTCACTAAAGGAACATGTGCATCATCTACTTTCATACATGAATTTAGTGTGGGAACTTTATTTGCATTCTTTTCTTGTTCCATTCCCCATATAAGGAAAATTAATGTAATTTTGCAAATGAGTTTTGTTGGCACTCAGTGCAAAATTTGTTTACAGCTGTCAAAAGGGTGCAAAAGAGCATAAAAGTTGTAGCCATATACCAAATCACAAAAGATCTCAAAGATAAATAACACCTTCTCCATTGGTTAGTGCTCGAAATAATCTTTCCATTGGTATATGCAACTCCTCAAACGGACCCCAGAATCAAAAGATATGGTCTGTTAAAGTTGAGGGTTTTGCCATTGTTGAAAGGAGGAAAGAATCATAGATTGGAGGTTTGAGAGCATATTGAAAATCAGCGGATCAGGCGATGATGAAATCGACGCTTCATGTAGCCGAGCTCTGATATCAGCTATCACACATCAATGATTTCTCATCAGTGGCACTAAGCACATATCGACATATCGGCAATCGGGGGTCCATGGCACATGTCATATTGGCGCATCACAGGACAAATGTCTGATATATTGGAGGTCCCATATTAGTGGGGTGAATCAGCAAGTCGAGCAGCGTGGCATATCGGAGGTTCCAACAACATGGCCTATTGGCGATCACTGATCCAGGTGGATATTGGTGGCCACCCGCTAATTCCACTTGGATCCCCTCTAGTTCTTCTTTCAAATTTTTATTTATTTTTTATTTTTTTTTTTTTTTTATTTTTTTTTTTTTTTTTTTTTCAGTTTCCTTAATTATAGCACAGTTTACTATTTTTAGCAGTTTTTCGGGTCCTAAACTTCTGGAGCCGTTTTGAGGCCCTAAACGACGTTTTTGTGAAATCTACCGCCAACGATTTTTTTGTCAAAAAATCTTCTTTTTCGTCATAATCCTCGGAGAGATCTTTCCAACGGGCTATCATGCGCGTCAAACGGAGATAATACAACCAATTCGCGACCTTGGGAAGTTGATGTACCAACTTACCCAAAACAACAGGACCCACAATTTGGCGTTTCATCTTCTAGGGTTAGGTTTTTGAATGTGAAGGGTTTTCCATTGTTTCTCAACAATAAATAGGCCTTCAAGCCTCATTGTAACACAGTTCAGAGGCATGTAGCCACACATCTCTTCTCAGAGATAAGCTACCATCGCC
>APFE030557179.1:113351-139419 GCA_000404065.3 Pinus taeda | reverse complement strand
GCCTCATTGTAACACAGTTTAGAGGCATGTAGCCACACATCTCTTCTCAGAGATAAGCTACCATCGCCCTAGCTGGTTTATTTCCATTTCTGGTTGTAAGCATATTTCAGTATTTTCCATTAATGAACTGAAGTATTATTTCCGTTGCATCTTTGTGTATATGGTTATCTCTATAATTTGTTGCGTTCTTGTTTAAGTCTGGATCAATCACATATCAGGGTCACATCGCACATCGACGATCGTACTTCAAAACATCTTGACATATCGGTGATCCCGTAGATCAGAAGTCTCGGCATATCGGAGGCCGCACATAGTAGCGGGTCCAGGCCATATTGGCGATCGACTATCAACACTTTCAAAGTGTCAACCTTAACAAAATTGTGATTAGTGAACGTTATATTGTTAAAGCATCGAGATTGGGCCTTCAGTGTTAAAGCGTCGAGAGGGTTGAAAATGTTTAACAAAGGAAATCAATGAAAAGCCAAAGGCAGACGGGCATTTTTATCTCTCCTCCAGGAGGCCATGTGGCAGAATATTATTCGATATAGTAAAGACACGGTGGCACTGAAGTCAGCATGATGTGGTAGTACGGAGGACATGTGGCATGTAGATTTGGAAATTTCAAAGGTCCAAAGAGGGCATATCTAGGTGACACATGTCACCACTAAGGGGGTGTCATGTGGTAGTGATGACGTTACATCAACAATCGAAAATCAGAGGTCGAATCTATGGACATTTTGTAACACAGTGTGCACATAGGGACCTTCGATAAAGGGGCTTCGATACAGGGGTTGACCCACAGTCACATAAAGAGATAAAAGAACCAGGGGCTCAGCACGGAGGGTGATCGACAGTAGATGATCGATGGTTATATTGTGCATCTAAAAGGAATTGTTGATTGCGAACATTCGATAAAGGGGCTCCGATAAGGGGGCTGGACCACCGTCACATAAAGAGCCGAGGAACCAAGGGTCAAGCGCTAAAAAACTATCGCAATCGGAGATTGCAAACACGTCGCGACTCCAATGTAAAAGTCCCAACTGGAAACCTCGATTGCGATCTGTTGAGAAAGGAGCTTCGATAAAGGGCGTGTGGTCATGAAGACTTAACAAAACTTGACGTAAACCACTTATAAAGAGAAAAAGGCCCCCAGATAGGAGTCCAAAGGCCCTAGCGCCTTAGGAATAAGCACCCAGTCATAGCCTCCAATCCTATGATGAAGAAATTTTGAAAGGGGCTAAACTAAAGGGGGCTAAAGGATATCGAGACTCGATGTTCTGTAGCGCCTCTTAGCATAAAAATATCGATACATAGATGTCCCAATAATGTGGTACAGAGCTTTAAAGGTGGATGGGTCAGTAACAGAGACTTTGAATAGAGGTATGGAGCAATTGCAAACTGATATGGGCTAATCCTGTGGAAGCCCCTGCAACAAGAAACCAAGGACTACACTGGCCGCAGAAATGAATTTGACTGCTTCGCTTTGCGTCTTCGGAAAGTAAATGGAGGCATGGGACTCTGGAGGACTTAATGGCTCAACATGGGGCTCCACTCAGATACACAACGAAGGACTGCCAAGACAAACTCTGCTTCTGCTCTGTGACAAACAAACACAGTCGATCGCTACCAACTCTAGAGAGTGGTGAAGTTAGGCAATTAAGGTGAAAGTGACAGAAACCGGCTGAGCAGCAGGAGGGACACATTGTGGCAGAGACGTGGCCTAATCAGGGGCCTTCACAGGAACCCTAGGATGATATTTTCCTCCATCATCAATCAGTTTCCTTTTTCTATTTTTCTATAATTTCTTTTATTATGTAATTTCTATATTTCCAAGAATGGAATCAAATCTAAGGAAATCAGTTTGGACAACAGAGCTATCGCAGGCCTAGACAGCTAGTCAATCTGACAACTGGCCCTGGGCAGAGATATTTTGTAAATGTTGATTCAAAGCCCCCCTTCTTTGTATAAATAAGGGGGAAAAACACTTAAGACAAGTTTCGAAATTCTGCACCTGTAGTGGTCCAAATTCTTTGGTTCCATTTTGGTTCTAATTTCTTGTTCATGAGGGAATTGAACTATAGATTGTTGAATGTAAATGGATTGGTGAATGAGATTCATTTGGAAGATTAATGAAACTCTTTGGTAATTCCAATCATGGAAACACACAATATGTTTTTCCCTCTGTAAATCTCATTCCATGTATGTTTTTCTTTCTCTGAAATACTATGATGAAGTTTCAAGTTTCATCCTTTTTCATGATTGTATATTTGTTACTAAGTAGCAACAATACATGTGTTAGCTACAGATTTACTTAAGTACCTATAATGTGCACAAATTTGCTTAAGATTTTGGTGACAAATGTGCCCATGAGTAAATGGCATGAAACCCTAACTAGCACTCCACTCCTTCTTCTATTTCATATCCTCCCTCTTCCATATTTATGCTGGAACATTGTGGCTTAGGATTCTACATTGCAATCAACCCTACGCATCGATTTCCCTCCCCTATTTCCTCCTATTCACTTTACTGCAACGTTAATATTAAGCCGCATGTTGTTGTGTGTCGGCCACTAGACCAGACTTTCCTCCTTAAGGTTGGCCTGATTTACACCCTGAACATTCAAATACATGTTTTGGCTTGAGTTTACCTTGGTGAAAGACGATTGAACCAAGCCCCCCTTTTATTATCCTTTTTGTAACTTCATGACAATTGGAGTGCAGTTGAAAGACCCCATTGATAATCTTCCATGCACTCCTCTATCTAAGATGTCCTAGGCACTAGTCTACAATCAACCCAGAGGTTGTCTCTAGGAAGCTTTCTATGTCTCCGGAAGCACTTGTGCTACGGGTGTTTGAAAAAGCGACAACAACTTTCTAGCGTCGTTGCCGGGGAACAGATTAGAATATTTTTTCCTGGGTACGACAAATTTTTACATTCCCTCTATTAGGTGAGCAAGGTAAGTGTGGGTTGAAGATCTCTCACCTTGGCGACTCCAATGTTTCAATTTTATGGTAATCATCCTGGCGACTCCATTGTCCATACCTCTATTTGATCGTCTTCGCTTTCAAGCAGCGCCATACTCACTCTGATGCTAAAGTAGCCGAAAGCTTTCCCTACCTTTAAAATTGAGATCACTCACCTAGGGGGTTTTCAAAATGGCCATTCTTGCATTCCTGGCCAACCAATTTGCCCCACTGAATTTTTCTTCTATTGTTGGTTATCCCGATCATGTCCCTTCGTTTCACGAATGGAATACCTATTTGCCTAGATTAAGTGGAAACACAGATAGAAGGCCATACCAACACCTTAAGGATTTTCATGAATGCATGGAACAATAGGGTATTATGTTTGAAGATGCATGAATGAAATTTCTCACAAACTCTTTAGAAGACGATTTTAGAATTTGGTACAGAACAATATCTCTTGGCAACATATCTTCATTAAAATGTTTTCATATAGCATTCCATCATTATTGCAAAAGATTATATCTGCCGAATGCTCTGTTTCAATATTGTTGCGCACATTATAATGATGAAGATATTCCTGAGATTGATGACCCTGCTGAAGATGTTAGTGGAGCTCCGCTCTAAGAAAACATCTACTCGCATCAAGAAGCATCACCCAACGATCAAGAAATAGAATAAGGAAACATCATCGAGCTGCAAATAAACCCTCGGAGATCTTATTCGATCGAATTTTATGTCTCTCCTTCTTATGATGTATATGACTTCGATGGAGAGTCGAGTGATGCAAAGCCACAACAATCCCAGTCATGGGAAGCTACACAAGAAGTGGAGGCCCACTAGGAGGTCAACAAAGAGGCTCCAGTCCATGATGTAGATCCTTCACTTTGAGAACAAGTTCAAGAACCTCCTCCGATTTATGATTCATATTATTCAGAGGAGGATGATATGGCTGAAGATGTTCAAAGGGAATGGTTTACCAACAAGTGGGGAGGAGGCTTCCAATAACAAGTTTTTCTTGAAAAATCTAAGGCTGAGGAGCTGAACAGTATCTGTGGTTGCCCTGACCAAGAAGATACTTGTCAGCATACTATTTATGAAAATAAGGCAGCTGCAAATTTTCCTTGTCAGTTCTATGACCCTGTAGCTGATTACATGAGCACATTCTTTAGTCAGTAGCAAAGGTTGTTTCTAGAGCATGTATCAGTTTTTTTGTTTGAAGACTTTTCATGGTGCATGCATATTTTAATTTTTTAATTTTAGCAACAGGGAGGCATTAGGTCCAGCACCCAAATGCTGACCTGGCTCCATTGGAGGTTTGAACTCACTTAGGTGAATTGAGCCTTGTACATAGGTAGGAGTTGTATATAAATAAGCTCACTAGCTGAGCATTTACTTTCTAGTTGGTAGAATTTATTTTTCTACATTTCAGTTTGATGATGAAAGGACTCCTTGCAAACAAAGTTTCATGGAGATTTTATGGTTGTACAAGTTCATCGTATTTTTAACTCCATGCCCAATGGTGAAGGCTAATGAGTATGCAGGTTCTTAGCACCTTGCCAGCAAGACACTGTGTCCAGTTGGAGCCAATGTTGTCACTCACTGCAAAAATTGTTTTCAGTTGTCAAAAGGGTGCAAAAGAGTAGAAAAGTTGCATCCATCTCCCAAACCACATAAGCTCTCAAAGCTAAATCAGACCCTCTCCATTAGGTAGTGCTCATAATAAGATTTTCAACGGTATATGGAACTCCTCAAATGGACCCCGGAATCAGAAGATATGGCCTGTTAAAGTTGAGGGTTTTGTCACTGTTGAAAGGAGGAAAGAATCGTAGATCAGAGGTTTAAGAGCATATCGCAAATCAGCGGATCAAGGGATGAGGCAACCAACGCTTCTTGTAGCCGAGCTTTGATATCGGCTATCACACATCGGCAATTTCTCATCAGTGGCACTTAGTAAGCGCATATCAACAATTGGGGGTCCATGGAACATGTCATATTGGTGCATCATAGGTCAGATGTCTGCTATATCGGAGGTCCTGTATCAGCGGGTCAGGCAGAGTGGCATATAAGAGGTTCCAACGACATGGCATATCGACAATCGCATATTAGGGTCGCATCGCAAATCGGCGATCACACTTCACAAAATAACGACATATCGGCAATCCCGCAGATCAAAAGTCTCAGCATATCAGAGGTCCCACATATCGGCGGGTCCAGGCCATATCAGTGATCGACTATCGACACTTTCAAAGCGTTAACCTTAACAAAATTGCAATCAGCGAGTTGATAGTGTTAAAGCACTGGGATTGGTCCTTCAGTGTTAAAATGTCGGGAGGGCTGAAAACATTTAACAAAGGAAATCAACGCAAAGCTAGGGGCAGACGGGCCTTTTTCTCTCTCCTCTAGGAGGCCACGTGGCATACTATTATTGGATCCGGTAAAGACACGGTGACGTTGACGTCAGCATGACGTGGCGGGTAAGGAGGACACGTGGCATGCAAATTTGGCATTTTCAAAGGTCCAAAGAGGGCATATCCGGGTGACACGTGTCACCACTCATGAGGTGCCATGGTAGTGATGATGTCACATCGGTAATCGCAAACCAGAGGTCGAGGCTATTGGCACTTTGTAACGCAGTGCGCACATAGGGAACTCCGATAAAGGGGTTGTCCCACAGTCACATAAAGAGCTAAAAGAACCAAGGGCTGAGCATGGAGGGTGATCGACAATCGATGATCGATAGTTGTGTTGTGCGTAAAAAAGGAATTGTTGATTGCGAACATCTGATAAAGGGGCTCCGATAAGGGGATTTGCCCACGATCATATAAAGAGCTGAGGAACCAAGGGTCGAGCACTAAAGGACTATCACAATCGGAGATTGCAAGCACATCGTGACTCCAATGTAAAAGTCCCGACTAGAAACCCCGATTGTGATATGTCAAGAAAGGAGCTCTAATAAAGGGCATGCAGTCATAAAGACTGAAGGAAACCTGACGCAAAACACTGATAAAGGAAAAATGCCCCTAGACAAGAGTCCAAAGGCCCTAGAGCCTTAGGTCTAAGCACCCAGTCATAGCTTCTGGTCCTATGATGAAGAAAGACTGAAAGGGTCTAAACCAAAGGGGGCCAAAGGAGATCAGGACTCGCTGTTCTGTAGCGCCTCATAGCATAAAAATTCGCGATACAATGATGTCCCAATAGCGTGGTAGAGAGATTTAAAGGTGGATCGGTCAGAAGTAGAGACTTTGAATAGAGGTATGGAGCAGTTGCAAACTGATATGTGCGAATCCTATGCAAATCCTTGCAACAAGAAACCAAGGACGCATGGGTCACATAAATGAATTCAATTGTTTCGTTCCATGTCTTCAGACAGTAAATGGAGGCATGGGATTCAGGAGGACTTAATGGCTCAGTGTGTGGCTCCACTCAGATACACAATGAAGGACTGCCAGGACAAACTCTGGTTCTGCTATGTGACAAGCAAACACAGTCGATCCCTACTAACTTGAGAGAGTGGTGCAGTTAGGCAGTTAAGGCAAAAGCGACAGAAATCAGTCTAGCAGCAGGAGGGACACATTGTGGCAGAGACGTGGCTTAATCGGGGGCCTTCATAGGAACCGCATGACGATATTTTCCTCCATCGTCATTCAATTTCCTTTTTCTATTTTTCTGTAAATTTTTTTATTATGTAGTTTCTATATTTCCAAGAACGAAATCAAATGCAAGGAAATCAGTTTGGACAACAGAGCTATCGCAGACCTGAACAACTACTCAATATGACAACTGGCCCTGGGCTGAGATATTTTGTAAATGTTGATTCAAAGCCCCCCTTCTCTGTATAAATAAGGGGGAGAAACACTTAAGATAGGTTCCAGAATTCTGCACCTGCAGTGGTCCAAATTCTTTGGTTCCATTTTGGTTCTAATTGCTTGTTCATGAGGGATTTGAGCTGTAGATTGCTGAATGTAAATGGACTTGTGAACGAGACTCATTTGGAAGATTAATGAAACTCTTTGGTGATTTCAATCATGGCAACGCACAATATGATTTCCCCTCTGTAAATCGCATTCCATGTATGTTTTTCGTTCTTTGAAATAGTGTGATGAAGCTGCAGGTTTCATCCTTGTTCATCATTGTATATTTGTTACTAAGTAGCAACAGTACTTGTGTTAGCTACAGATTTACTGTACCTATAATGTGCACAAATTTACTTAAGCTTTTGGTGACAAATGTGCCCATGAGTATATGGTCTGAAACCCTGACTAGCACTCCTGTTATGAACAACAGGCACTCCTTCCATTCTTTCATCTCCTCCCTCTTCCATATTTCTACTAGAATATTGTGGCATGGGATTCTGCATTGCAATCATCCCTATGCACTAATTTCCCTCCTCTCTTTCCTCGTCTTCACTTTACTGCAACGTTAATATTAAGTTGCTTGTTGTTGTGTGTCAGCCACCAGAACCAGACATTCCTCTTGAGGTTGGCCCAATTTACCCCCTGAACATTTAGATCCATGTTTTGGCTTGAGTTTACCTTGGTGAAGGACGATTGAACCAAGCCCCCCTTTTATTGTCTTTTTTGTAACTTCGTGACAATTGGAGTGCAACCGAAAGCCCCCATTGATAATCTTCCATGTACTCCTCTATCTAAGATGTCCTAGGCACTGGTCTACAATCAACCCATAGGCTGTCTCTAAGAATCTTTCTATGTCTGGAAGCACTTGTGCTACGGGTGTCTTAAAAAGCAACAACAGGTTTAAAGACTCCAAGTAGGACAAATATGTCTAAACCTCTCTTTGATCTCTTTCCTTATTTTGGTTTCTCCCCTTACATTCTTTTCTTGTTCCATTCCCCATATAAGGAAAATTAATGTAATTTTGCAAATGGGTTTAAAAACTCCAAGTAGGACAAAGATATCTAACCCTCTCTATTATCTCTTGCCTTATTTTGGTTTCTTCCCTTCCATTCCAAGATAATTATTTGAGTGATGTGCCTAGTTAAAAGTTTTCACCCCATGAGGCAACTATTTCACCCATTGTCTCTCCTCTTTTGCTTGACCACCAAGGTAAAGTGTGAATTAACTGTAGTGCTCATTGGTTTAATTAGGATTAATGAAAAGAGAAAGGTTCCGATCTTTTCCTTTTGCATTTATATGCAACTTTCGACCATAATGAGACTCATCAAAATTAAAGAAAAGGGGTTGATAACAATGTTTGTTGATCTCATTTCCTCAATTAAAAAAATAGTGGGTTTAATCATTCATATTAATGTCCCAAACACTCATAGGGTAAGAGAAAAGATTACAACTTAATCAACTTAGTCAACATTAGCTCTCCTTCCTTTTCTCAATTCCATCCAAAAAATGGGGTGTGACTCCATTACCTAAAATAATCATCTTAGTTAAACTCACATCCTTTGGTATATACTTGTCTTGCTACACTAAGGGTTGTTTTTACCTAATTCTTACCTCTCTTTGAAAGTTAGTTTATGCCCTACAACAAAGCATAGTCTTGGAGTACATATTCCATTTAGGTTGGCATATTAACTATCTTAGATCTCAAGGTCAAAATGAAAAAGTTGTATTTACTCAAAGTAAATATCATGGAGGTAATCCAACACCTTTTATAGGTAAATAAAACTATGTTATTTACAAAACAATTATAACCATTGCTGCCCTATTTGAGAGATGTGTAACTAAATTATACAATTATTATCAAACTATGTGGAATGAAAACATTAATTAGTGATTTCTTTATCAAAGCCACATTATGGGTTAACTAATTTACATAATATGGTACAACTATCTCTTTTTTCAAAGGGACTCTTTTCTACCCTTTTTTTCCTTTTATTGCATGACTTTAGTCCATTCAATGCCTTGATGTAGTAAGGCAATAGATTTAAACATCATTACTTGTTTTCCTTGGTCTATTGGAGCCATAAAACGGATTTAATTTTTTTGATCCAAAAAGATTGAATCATGTATGCTCTTCTCCTTATTAAAGGAGTCTTCGTGCATTAACATTACTAATGGTGTGGGCTGGGATTTACTTTGAGAATCACAATCATGCCAATATTATTGTTGCAATTCTTTGAAAATGGAACCTCATGGGCATTTGTTAGAGCAATGTCATTGGTATTATGCAAGGTCATGGGCATTGCCCAAGTTCTTGTTGGGCCAAAGTTGAATCTTTCCACCAAAAAGGTTTCCAATTTTTCCCTTTATATTTCCATGAAAACTTTATATATAGACGTAAAGTTACAACATGTCCACAACTGATACAAAATCTGCCTCATAAGAGAATATGCTTGTAATTGAAGAGATTTATTCCATTGCAATACACATTAATTTACATAAAAAAAAGCCTTTACTTAAATAATGTAAATATAAATATAAACATAAACCTTGGAAATATACTTAAAATATTATTAATAATACTTAGCATCTCACAAACCTAATAAGAAGATGATTAAACAATATTACCTTAATAAAAAAACTTAAAATCTAAGCTCCATTATTTTATAAAAACCCTATTCTTCCCGAGAGGATCCATGATATTGTTCTCTTACAACATGCATAGAGTTGTTTTAGGAAAGACTACAAAAGATTAAATCAGCATGTTGCACCATATGCCAAATTACTACTTCCCCCCATGCCCCACATGCCCCACCTACTTAAGGGTTAGTAAGTGGTGTACCATGTTGCTAGTCAAAGAATACCCTCCCAAATTTGTCAATCAAATGGAGAGAATGAAGGGTCATGAATAAAGGGAAATGGGTAAAGGTGTGGGGACCCTGGTGTTATGATTAATCATATGGTGGAGAGGGAGTCACCATGTCATTGAAAAGTTAAAAGTGGACTCGTAAACCTATATTTGTTGAAAAATGATGGAGGAAAATGTGAACGTAAAGTGGGATGCATTCAACAAACTTAATGTCAATCTATCAATTTTCTTAAACTCCATTGTTAAATTATCGAAAAAATAATAAAAAAATGGGAGGGCGAGTCGGGAACTAGGATTCTTGTGATGTGGGATCGGGCATCATTCATTCAAATGTGGACTTCAACGATATTTTAATAATATTGCAATAAATGAACGAATCCGAAGCGGAGAGTTCCCCCGCACTCATTCTCTACCTATTTTAAATTAATTTTCGGAAGACGTGCGTATGGCGTTGGAAAACAACAGAGGTAATATCAAAACCGGGGTGGTTTTCTTGCGTGCCGCCCGGACTTCCTTCTAACGGTACAATACGTATAAAGACGTGGCACTGATACGTATTTTTCTTCCAACGGTACAATAAGAGGAAGAGACGAGAGTATAAAAATACGTATGATGTTCTAACGGCTATATGGTAATTGACGGCAATATTTTATAATTTTGACAATTGGCCTGTTTTGTTTCATCTTTTCGTCTTCAATCTTCATCAACCTTGTGCCGTTGAATTGAATCGAATTGAGATCTCCGCCGTGTTATTCGAGTTCAGGTGGTCTATTTTGCGCAGACTATTCATCATCGCTCTGCTCTGCTCTGGTCAAACTGCAGAGAAGAAAGAGAGACCAGACAGGGAAACTGCTATTATTTGGGAAGAAACCCTACTTCTTCCAAGGGATCCAGAAATAGAAAGTAGCCTGCAGAAGAGGTTTTCAGGTCAGTGCTTCATTCATCTTTAGAATGTAGATTGAACGAAAGCCAAGGAAAAGCTTAAATTTCGTCTTTAGGTGCTTGGTGGCCGGAAGTTTCTCATCTGCATGCATGTTTGCTTTCTTTTGTTATCTGGAAATGGAAAACTGAACATTTGTGTGTTTACTAATGTGCTTGTTAAACCTCTGTATTTTCATTCCTTGCGTCCTTTCCCATTTGATACCGCGGTGAAACCAGATTTGTCCTCGTTTTGTCTGTTAGTTGATGTGAAATAATAAGTCCGTCAAGATTTTAAGTTTTCGTTGCAACTACAAACTTTAAGGAAGGGCTTACATCGTAGATTCGAATTTCTGAGTTTTGACGGGAATTTTTGGTCCGTTTACCGATGTGTTAAGTACGGAATCCTCAGTTTTACTGAGGAATAGCTGGAAGTTATTATTGGCGCAACGCGATTTGAAATTCTTGATAAGGGAAAAGTCCGGGAGGCGGGGAGTTCGTCTCAAAGGAGGATGATAATGAGTTTTCTTGGACGGGAAAACTTTAATCTCGAAATTTGCAGGCGTTATTAGAAGAAATCGTCACCGAATACTTTAGAATGGTTTAATGAATGCGTTATTTTGCAGAAATGCCCACTGAGACATTTCTCTTACCTAGATATGAAAATATTAGCTTCGGAATCTCTAAGCTCATAAGCATAGTAACGCTGGTTAATTTGTATAAAAACACTGTTTTTGTTTAAATTCCACGATTTGCGAGAATTTCCGCCGTAATCTGCAAGGGTATTGTGCATAGGTGAATAAATTTGTTTGAAGGAAGCTCGTTTCCTGTTTTTTTTCAGTACAAGTTACATGAAATGCATATTTGAAGAGGATTCCCTCTGTTAATTTCATAATTTATGGTTTGTTCCACGGTTCCGTTTACCATAATCAAAATGTCTCTGGTGTAGGGCATACGTTCAGAATGCCGAGCTTGCAGAACGATCAGTTATTGCAACTGGAGACAACTTGTGGATCTCTTCTTTACGAGCTCCAGGTAATGTTTAATGTTTCTTATATTTATTTCAGCTAACCATGAAAAATATGCTATGGATTGTATAGTGGTTTGGTGGCTAAAATCCTGCTCAATTTCAGTTAATATGGGACGAAATGGGCGAGCCGGACGAGGAAAGAGATAAAATGTTGCTCCAGCTTGAACAAGAATGCTTGGAAGTTTACAGACGGAAAGTAGATCAATCAAATCGATCACGGGCTCAGCTTCACCAGGCTATTGCCGATTCCGAAGCAGAGCTCGCATCCATTTATTCTGCCCTCGGAGTTTGCCCTACCATGCCTAAACAGGTTAAAATAACAAGACCGAAAATATGCCTTTGCAGTTTATATCATAGTTTGTTTTTGAATTTTAAATCTTACAAGACTCTGATATTGGTTTTACCTGCTTCATTTTAGGGAGACAGAAGAGCAGGGAGCCTGAAGGAGCAGCTGGAAGCGATAACTCCTCTTTTAGAAGAAATGCGCCGGAGAAAAGAGGAAAGGATTCAGCAAATTTGGGATGTTAAAATGCAGATTCAGAAGATTTCAAATGAAATTTTGGGACGTGTAGAGCTTAGTCCGTCCGCCATTTCAGTGGACGAAAATGATCTATCTCTTAGGAATTTGGAAGAATACCAGAAACAACTTCAATCGCTTCAAAGAGAAAAGGTAAGAATTACTACTGCTTCACTATTTTATTTTGTCTTATGCTTTTGCTAATCGCTGCAATGTGGGATAACCCTAAAGAGAGTTAGGATTTACCGAGTCTATTAGGGTATTTTATGGGTTTAACCGTATTAGCTATGTTCCAAAAAACCAAAAATTTATAGCAAGAAAACAAGTTCAAGCCTACAAAAAAATTGGTAAGAAAACGGTGATAAGATGTGTATTGCTGTATAAATTGCTTTGAAAAGATCAAGCTTGATGGATCCAGTGCAGCGTGTTGTATCACTGATGAGCCGAAATTCATGAGGACCCAATTTTACACATTTATGATTTTAATGGGGTTTGAGTTTTGCTAACAGATCTATCATAGTTCCTTTAATTTTTAAATACTCCTAATTTTCTCAATTAATTCAAGTGTCTAAACTCGTTTATTTGTAATCTGTGGATATGTCTTTTGAATTTGTGATCTGTCCTTTCGCCTTTGTTTTTTATTTAGTTTTTTGTATCTGATCTGTTCTTTTGCCATTCGTTTTTTATGTAGAGTGAGCGTCTCTACAAAGTCATCGAATTTGTCAACACAATCCATGGATTATGCTCTGTCCTTGGCTTGGATTTTGTACGTACGGTAACAGATGTGCATCCAAGCTTGGATGAGTCTGAACAATCCAAGAGCATTAGTAATGACACTCTTGATAGGTTGGCTGCGACAATTCAAACATTGCGAGAAGAAAAAAAGAAACGAATGCAAAAGGTTATTTTCATGAGATTGCCCATGCAATTTGTTTACCCCTTGTTTTGTTGGTTGCTATTACCCTGATCTCTATTGCAACATAATGTGGTGCATTGGGCTGATTCTTTTGATTTTTTCATATCTCCAGCTTCAAGATTTGGCCACGACTATGCTGGAGCTTTGGAATCTAATGGACACCCCTATGGAAGAGCAACAGATGTTCCAGAATGTTACCTGCAACATTGCAGCTTCAGAGCATGAAATATGTTCTCCCAATGCCCTGTCTATGGAATTTATTAACCATGTAAGCTTGAGAAATTTGGATGATCCTCCGCATGCATGCATGCAGTATTTATGCATATTGATGTGGTGCGAGCCAGCTTGTTTGTTTAGATTCTTAGTCAAATTATGATGATACAGGTTGAAGCAGAGGTTTCAAGACTTGAGGAGCTAAAAGGAAGTAAGATGAAGGAGCTTGTTCTTAAGAAGCGAACAGAGCTAGAAGAAATTTGCAGGAGAACACATCTCATTGCTGAAAGTAATACTACGCTGGACAAGTCAATTGCCTCCATGGATTCTGGTAAGTTCTCTTGGGTATTGTTTCTTTTACTGCTCAATTCTGGTAATCTCTTTTCATGGTATATACTTAAACAATAATAATTTATTGTAGGGAGAACATATCTTTGATAAAATTATTGGAGTAATTCCTATCTGTTAGGTGACACTTATTTGCTTTCCTTTTATTTGTTCACAGGGTTAGTTGACCCTTCTGAGCTTCTTGAAAGCATTGAAGAGCAAATTGCAAAGACTAAAGAAGAAGCATTTAGCAGGAAAGAAATCTTGGAAAGAATTGAAAAATGGTTAGCTGCCTGTGAAGAAGAGAGCTGGCTTGAAGATTATAACAAGGTAAGGAAGACAACAACTAGAGGAATTTTGTTGTCAAAATTTTCCTCATTGTGACACAAGCGTGTGGATATTGATAACTTTGACAGGATGAAAACCGGTACAATGCAAGCAGGGGTGCACACCTTACCTTGAAGCGTGCTGAGAGGGCACGGGCAGCTGTTAGCAAGCTCCCTGGTAAGATACAAGAAAAACTCTAAAACATTGGACAAATGACACTGCTCCACTCTTCGTTTGGGGATTTGGGTTGAGTCAAGCGACAAGAAAAAATGAACATAGTTGAGTCCTCACTTCCAATTCCACTTTGTATACCCAGGGATGGTAGAATGCTTAATTGCCAAGACTGTGGCATGGGAGCAGGAGAGGGGCAAACTTTTCCTCTATGATGGGGTAAGTAATCTTCTATTTGGGAACAACAGTGTTGTAAAGAGCTAATCTAATTTTATATTTCAGTAAATAAGAATGCATCTCAAGAGTGCTGTAACACGGTTGGTTATTCTAGGCCTGGATTGTGAAGGGGGTCCCTTCCATTCGAAAATTCTTATGCGATGTTCATCTTTGTCTTTAAATCCAGATTCGTCTCCTATCAATGTTAGAAGAATATAATATTTTGAGACAAGAGAAAGAGCAGGAGCGGAGAAGGCAAAGGGTATAATGTTTATCTATCTCTCTTGACTTTTAGGAGTTTGGAAGCTTCATATATATAATGGCTGTAAAGGCTCAAATTATTCACCTTGCAAATCTTGAATTGAATATGGTACAGGACCAGAAGAGGCTTCAGGGCCAACTAATGACGGAGCAAGAAGCACTCTTTGGGTCAAAACCTAGTCCCGCAAAACCCCATAGTGCTAAAAAGGCTTCAGGCCAACGACCATCTACTTCAAATGCAAACCGACGCCTGTCTCTTGGGGGAGCCATGCTGCAATCTCCCAGCTTGGATTTTTTTCCTTCAAAAGCGACAACTTTATCACGACACGCGACTCCACAAGTTTTGAAGGAAACAAAAAGAGATAGAATGTTGTATAATCAGCTAAATCAACAGGAGGACGATTCTGCTAACTTATCCGCAGGTCAGTCCTGCTACTCTATCAAGTAGTAAATTTTATATTTATATGGTTGGCAGAGATGTTCAATACTTCGTGTGTGGAATGCTAAAGGTGAAAAGAAATAGGGATGATGTATTAGTTATCTTACCACATTTAAATGACTAGATTTATTATAGCAGTGAGTTTTGCACATTGAGCCTGTATGAAGCAAACTGATCTTGTAGCCACAAATCTGAAAAGAATCCTACAGAAATTTCAGGCATGAGAAGAATTCTACCATGATCCAATAATTCCCTTAGGGGTCTTGCCAAATTCTAAATTGAACCAGATGGTAAAAAATTCAAAGTTTCAGATTAATAAGAACTTTGACTTTCTGTATTGCTTGATTACAGTAATTAAAGGAAAGTTTGCTACAAGATTTTTAGCTGTGTCTTTTACAGCTGGGGAAGGATGCAATTTCTTCTTTCAAGCTTTATTTCTTGGTTATTTGTTTCAATTGGACTCAATTTTAGGTTTTGCTGATCTAAATTGTTTTTTGCTTTCGTAAGGACGGAGAGGTCTGGATGTTGCTGGGCTGCCTGCATACAAGCATCCATTTTATCCCACAGCAGGTCAAGAAAATGAAACAAATTTCACTCAGCCATCTCGCCGACCCCTTTCGCCAGTCTTTACAACCTCTTCGCGATCTAATTCAAATTCCTCCTCGGAAGATCTGAACAAGATGCCAAATGGCAGCCCCCTGAAGACGCTTCCAGTAAAAAGCCCATTTTCGACTCCCTTCAAACGAATCACTGCAACTGATGAAGAGAACACGACCCCTGGCTCCACGGCAATCATCCCTATGTCTACAACTCCTGCATCAGCCTCAGTTATGCCTATGCAACCAACAACACCTGTACAAACAACGTCTCTGGTTGCAATCTCTTCGCAAATCTCGCTTTCTGCTCCATCTCAAAATGCGGTGCAGGCCCTGCCGCAAGAGAATCTCGATCAGCATCAGCTGCTGCAACAGAATGAACATCATCACCAACATCAACATATAGAGTACTCATTTGAAGAACGAAGAGCAGGATTTGTTCTTCAGGACATTCACTGGAACGCGTTGAAGGTTTGAACACAGTTTTATACTGTCTTGTGTCTTCGTGTCATCCATGGGATTGTGGAGCAGGCCAATTAATTGACCTGCCACAAAAGCTGTTCTGCTCAGAGAAGAGGAAGACTCTTACTAATGTTGTAGATTTGAATTTATAATTGGATGATAACTCTTATCTGCATATTGCTATTTTTGCCTTTTAGCCAATCCCAGTTGGCATTTTACTCATATATATATGTACACGAGGCATTTTTCTATTATGTCTTCTATTGCAAAGTAAGTAATGTCCAAATGTTCAATGCTTTGTTTCAGCTTTGATGCGGCGCGAGTATGTGTGCATTTGTCTGTATGAATGTTTTATAAATGTTAACAATTTTACCAGCATCTTGGAGAATGTTGACGCCCTTTCTATATCCGTATCCATATTTAAGGTTGCATGAAGAAAAAATCTGCAGAGGGAGAACCGCAAAAATATGCCACAAGGTTTGGGAAACACCCAACAGAGCTCAGACTGCAGGCCAAGTTTGAGGTAAAAAAACACGACAGTGACATATAAAGCACGTAAAACAGTATTCTAAAAATTCTTAGGGTAAAATCTTTGGATTTATAATCTTTCGTAATATATATTCATTTCTAAGGAACTTGTTTGTGATCCAGAGTCAAAGCTCCGGTAGAGCATATATTATAAACAACAGATGTTCCTCATTCTGGATTAATGAAAATTCATTCACTCGCTAAGGGCATTTTGTGTGTATCCAGTTCATTGCGTCGACATTGAACACCATATCTGTAATCTACATCTGATGGATTTTGTTGGAGGTCAAGTATATGTACATCATTAGATGTACTTTTAAACTTACATATAGTTTCGTTGTAGCTTCAATTTCTTCTATTTGGATTGTGCACCGGAGTTTCCTATCTGCAATGAAGGACCAGAAAGGACAAATAATGCACACTATTAGCACCCAAATGGTTTGACTTTTAAGAATTATATATATATAAATATATTTTATAGGTTTATGGCTCTTTCTATATGAATGGTTCAGGTTACAATTTAATTTCTATATTTTCTGGCCTATTCTATGTAAGTCAATTTAATTTTGCCATATCTTTCATTTTTTCTTTCCATAAATTTCAAAAAAAAGTTGAAGGTCATAACATCAATGAAATAAGGTTCAAAAATTCCCATTCCATAATCTCTATGGCTATATCTTTCTACACAAAATATACCTAACCCACTAATTCTCATTCCATGATCTTCATAGAACATGGCTATGAGGAGGGAGATGAACAATGGAAATGCATATATGACTAAGGAAAACTACAACTACATTCGGCTAGTGCAACTTATAATTAAAAACCCTATGGGAGGATTTTAGTGATATGATCTCTATAATGTTGAGCTCAATCACTTCGAGTCTAACGCTAATCTCTCTTCAAACTAGATGTGGAAAATCTATATTGCAAATGCTTCGTTGTGACATTCTTGCATGTTGATTCTCTTATTTGGTTTATGCATTACTACACCATGACCTATGCACACCATAGAGGAAACAACCTAGAAACGAGACCCATTTTAGTGATTTTAGATGCATTAATTTAAAGGGTGGATTATATTTGGGATTGAGCCCCGTATGATGTTTGAGCTAGATTTTTCTTAAAGGAGTAGAGTATTGAAGATTATAACAAGTTCCAAGTCTTTGAGTCTTAAGGTTAATCTCCCTCCAAATTGGATGTGGAAAATCTATATTGCAAGTTCTTGATTTTGAAATTCTTCATGTGTTGGTACACTCCATGGCTTGTGCACACCACAAGGGAAACAACTGATAAAAGGCACTTGTTCCTAGTTTCCTTCACACTAATGCTCCATATTGTTTTACATTTATATGTGTTGAATTGTGACAACCTAAAAGGATGTGCTCTACTTTGGTCTCAATGCTTTACTACCCCACTTCAATATATTGATATTCCATTGAAATTATCATGATGCATTTGTCACTATTGGTGGGGCTAGTGCCAAAAAAGAGATTAATTCTCAACTGGCCTTCAACCATCAATGCCCACTACTTTATGGATGCATTGTATTCTACGTAATAACCCTAATTCACATCATCTTGTAGGTTCTCACTTAATCTTAGAGCTCAAGTGCTCCCCACATTGGTCTTAAATCATCAATTATTTCACCATCTTATAGGTGTCCTATTGATTGAGGTTGTACAAAGAATGAAATGAAAGGCGGCAAAGGAAATGAAATACACACTCACGGGAATATAACAAAAAGTAAAGTAACCTGGTAAAATTCGAACTTCTATTAATAAATGAAATAACATAATATTGTAGGATACAAATTGGCTATAATGGTGGCTTTGAAGAGAGATGGTGGTTTATGTGCATTCACAAAAGCTATTACAAGAAGTTGAAAGATGCCCTTTTAACATAAAGAACCCTAGAGGTCCAAAACACTAACATGGGGGCATATCTTTTGCATGCAATACCCATTTGGGGAGTACAACAACACATTGGAAAGAACTAACAAAGAAGTACAACTTGTGAATTGTAAAAATTAAATATCCATTTGGGACCCAAAAAATCATAGAAAAACTTCCAAGAAGATAGGGAACTATTGAGGCAATGAAAGAGGTGGATGACCATCGATGTCCACTTGCATTAGTGCCCCCTTATGAAGAATGGTCTCCATTGTGTCAAGTACCCTCATTAGATGGAGATTCTTTTGTTAAATTTAGCTCTTGCCTTGTCTTGGTGTCCATGATTTGATTTGCTATAGCTTGTTAAATGTAGTCAAGATTGAGTTGTGGGGGTCAATTGCGGTCCCCTTCGAGGTGTTCAACAAAGGCGGAAAATATGGGCAAGTAGTGCCACATTGAATACTAGGTGCAAGCCAAGGAAAGAGGGAATACTCAGTGCAAAAGCATTTTCACCCACAACATTTTTGGTTGTGTAAGGTCCATATCGAAGTGGTTTAAGATTCCTATGGGGGTTTGTGAGGCGCTATTTCTATAAATTCATCCACACGTTATGGGCATAGTAGTGCTACATTAAATATTTGAGTGTAAGCCATGGAAAGGGGGAATACTTGGTTCAAACACATTTTCACCCACAATCTTTATGGTTATGTAAATCCCATATCGAAGTGGTTTGAGCTTCCTATGGGGGCCTATGAGATGCTCTTTTTGTAAATTCAACCACACCTTATCACCAACCTAAAACTCGTGTGGAACCCTAGGTTCATGTTGTTGCTTGTATTTGACATTGGCTTTTTGCTGGATATCATGAACTTGTTTTGCTGGATATCATGAACTTGTTGTTGGAGGTGTAACTTGGATATGTTCAACAAATTTGACTAGTCTATTTGGTTCACCTGAGCGTGGGATGACTCTGCGGGTGAAGATGCAATGGGCATAGATATATCAATTGGGTTTAATGGTTAATTCCAAGCACACTTGAAAAGGATTGTGGCTAATAGTGCTATGGAGGGCTTTGTTATAGCCATGCTAAACATATGGAAGACTTTCATCCCATGTACGCAAATGCTTGGAGTTATACATGTGCACCATATGCAAAATCATTTTGTTGACCACTTATGTTTATCCATTGTTTAGGAATGAAATATGGTTGATTTGGTCAATTTGGTATCCATAAGAGACCATAGGCTAGACTAAAAGGTGTTGAACAACTTGTTATCCCTATCTGAAATAATGGTTGGAGGTAGCCCAAAATGAATCCAAACACGCAAATGCTTGGAGTTATACATGTGCAACATATGCAAAATCATTTTGTTGACCACTTATGTTTATCCATTGTTTGGGAATGAAATATGGTTGATTTGGTCAATTTGGTATCCATAAGAGACCATAGGCTAGACTAAAAGGTGTTGAACAACTTGTTATCCCTATCTGAAATAATGGTTCGAGGTAGCCCAAAATGAATCCAAACATGCTCAGAAAATTTTAGCAGTGGCTTCAATTGTGATCCTCTTTCTGCATGGTACTAACACACCCATATTAGAGAATTTATAAATGACTACTGAGACAATGAAAGAGGTGGATGACCATCGATATCGACTTGCATCAGTCCCCCCTTATGAAGAATGGTCTCCATTGTGTCAAGTACCCTCATTAGATGGGGAATTTTTTGTTAAATTTGGCTCTTGGTGAGCCACTTGCCTTGCTTTGACATCTCAATTGAGTTGTATATGCTCTTGCCTTGTCTTGGTGTCCATGATTTGATTCATTATAGCTTGTTAAATTTAGTCAAGATTCAGTTTTGTGGGGGCCAATTGCAGTCCCCTTCGAGGTGTTCGACAAAGGTGGACAACATGGGCAAGTAGTGCCACATTAAATATTAGGTGCAAGCCAAAGAAAGTGGGAATACTCAGTGCAAAAGCATTTTCACCCATAGCATTTCTGGTTGTGTAAGGTCCATATCGAAGTGGTTTAAGATTCCTATGGGGGCTTGTGAGGCGTTCTTTCTATAAATTCATCCACACCTTATGGGTGTAGTAGGTGGAAAATATGGGTCAAGTAGCGCTACATTAAATATTTGGGTGTAAGCCAAGGAAAGGTGGAATACTTAGTTCAAAAGCGTTTTCACCCACAATCTTTATGGTTATGTAAATCCCATATCGAAGTGGTTTGAGCTTCCTATGGGGGCCTATGAGATGCTCTTTCTGTAAATTCAACCACACCTTATCACCAACCTAAAACTTGTGTGGAACCCTGGGTTCATGTTGTTGCTTGTATTTGGCATTGGCTTTTTTCAGGATATCATGAACTTGCTGATAGAGGTGTAACATGGATATGTTCAACAAATTTGACTGCTCTATTTGGTTTTTAAGCATGGGATGACTTTGCGGGTGAAGATGCAATGGGCATAACTACATCAATTGGCTCTACCAAGCACACTTGAAAAGGATTGTGGTGAATAGTGCTATGGAGGGCTTTGTTATAACTATGCTAAACATATGGAAGACTTTCATCCCATGTATGCAAATGCTTGGAGTTATACATGTGCAACATATGCAAAATCATTTTGTTGACTAATTATGTCTATCCATTGTTTGGGAATGAAATAAGGTTGATTTGGTCAATTTGGTATCCATAAGAGACCATAGGCTAGAATAAAAGGTGTTGAACACCTTGTTATCCCTATTTGAAATAATGGTTGGAGGTAGCCCAAAATGAATCCAAACACATTCAAAGAAAATTTTAGCAGTGGCTTTAGTTGTGATCCTCTTTCTGCATGGTGCCAATACGACTGTCTTAGAGAACTGATTAACAACTACAAACACATAATCCATGGATGGAAAACTTGACATTAATCTAGTTGTATGATTTGTCTATGGTAGGTATAATACTGTACAACCCCTACTTTTTGATGGCTAGTTTAGCAATCGCACAAGTAGTGCGTGATCTAATATATCAATGGACATCTTGTAATAGCTTTGGTTAATAGAAATATTTTTGAAGCATTGCTATTATCTTCTCCACACCAAAGTGCCCTGCCACCTGATTGTAACGTGCCTCCCATATCAGCTTGCCATGCTCACTTATAGGAACAAAAAGGTGGCCCAGGTAGTACAAGGGCACATCCTGGAGTTGCAAATCTAGAACTTGTTTTTTTAAGATAACCATTTGGTACGCGACAACAAAGTCAACATCATTTTTGCATGATTGTGGCCACTTAGAGGTATCGTGCCCACCAGAGTTAAGAATTGTGGTTAGCACCACAATTAGGAGTTGATTAAGGCAGTCTCCAACATGATTGGTGCTACCCTTCTTATATTTGATATTCAAGTGGAATTGTTGCAGGTATGTGGACCACTTTTAATGGTGGTCAGTTTATAAGTTTCCTTGTGTTTGCATGAATTGCGAAGTTTTGTGATGGGTGTGGATGATAGCCTCTTATCCCAAAATATAATTCTTCCATTATCGACATGCTTGCATGATGGAGTACATCTCCTTGTCATAGGTGGGGTATCACTAGACAATATCAAAGTGTCTCATATTGATAAGCCATTTGATGTCCTTGCTAAGTGAGAACTGCACTAATAACATAGTCAGTGGCATATGTCTTAATCTCAAATGGTTGTTGCAGATCTTGCAAGGTGAGGACTGGTGCAGAGCAAAGGCAGTGTTTCAAATCCTCGAATGCCTTTTGTTGCGACTTAGTCCAAGAAAGATTTTCTTTTGCTCCACCCTTGGTCACTTGACTTAAGGGCCAAGCGATATGAGAGAACCCCAACATGAACCTTACGTAGAAGTTTGCAAAAGCCAAGAATCTAAGAAGCTCTATTAGAGCGTCAAGGCTGGCTAATCTTGAATGACTTGGATCTTGACTCGGTCCACATGGTCCCAAATATTATATTCTCTAGATGCCAAATGAACATTTCTCCAAATTGGCATACAACTTGTGTTTCCCTTGGGTGCTTAGGACCTACTGAATGTGCTGCAAGTCTTCTACATATATTTTGCCAAAGATGAGGATGCCATTCAAACATACAACTACAAAAGAGTTTGTGAATGACTGCAACTTGATTGAGTATTAGTCAACTCAAAGGGCATGGCCAACCACTCAAAAGTGTCTTCTTTAGATTTGAAGGTTGTCTTCCATACATTAGTTTCTTCAATTGGAACTTGGTGGTAGCATAACTTCATATCAATCTTACTAAAGAACCGGGCACCCTTAAGCTGGTAAAAAGGATAATCAAACTTAAGGATCATGCATCTTTACTTGAAAATCGTTTTTTAGGGCTCTATAATCAATACAAAGTCTATGTCACATCCTTCTTTTGCACCAACATAATTGGACTCCCACAAGGTGAGAGTTTAGTCAAATGTGGCCCTTTTGGATAATAAGTTCATGATTCTGACATTTATTTCCTCATTCACAAAGATAGTGTCTATATATTAGGCCATTAGATAAAGAAATACAGATAAAGAAATACTAAGTATCTAGTCAATTGGGTGTTTGACCTGGCAATGCATATGGGCTCCCACAGGTGGAATGAAGACATCTTTGTATATCTCTACAAACTTGTCCACTTGATTTTGTTGCATAGAGAGTTCATGTGCTTATGTTGTGGTGGTTGCAATGACCTTCCCTTTACCTTCTTTGATTGAACCATGAAGAAGACACTTTGCATTTCAAGATATTTCCTTTTGGGAATATTTTGTTGAGATCAATGAAATTGCAGTAGTTAGAACTACCTCTAATACCCTATAGAGTCGATATTTGAGAGTAACAATGACACTATGGGGAAGAGATTCGAAAAAAACATAATGTTTCCACATATAAGGTTGTCCTAAAAGAACATCACAAACTTCAAGTAGAGCAACATCACACAATATCTTTGAAGGGCTTGATGTTGTTGGATAGGTGGCATTTCCAAATGACACAGATATCTCGCCCATGGCTCACCTAACCAATGGTGTATGGTTGGGAGTGTGGTACTATCAACAACTTCAATTTCTTGATGACCTCGACTAATATCAGGTTCTTTTGGTGCTTGTTATCAATGATGAAATGTAGTGGGGTACCATTCAGCCACATATGTGAATGGAAGAGGTGCTCCTCGCCTTTAATCTCCTTTGGGTCTTTTGGTTTGATCTTTTTGGTTGCAATGGTAGCATTGGTTTCCACAACGATGATCCAATTTCCTTTATCCTACTCTAAAATAGAATAAGAGAAATAGTTTTTCCTTTTCTTGAGCTCTGCCAATAATAATTATTTTGATTACATTCATCAATGTTGTGCCAGGGATTTTTGTGGGACTCACCACTTTCTAGTGTCCTTTTTCATCTTCCCATTACCCTTCTTTGTGTGTGACTTGGGATACTTTTCTTGAGGTTGGTTCTCCTTACTCTATCCCTTGTATCAGGTTCTTCTGGTGCTTGTTATCAATGATGAAATGTAGTGGGGTACCATTCAACCACATATGTGAATGGAAGAGGTGCTCCTCGCCTTTAATCTCCTTTGGGTCTTTTGGTTTGATCTTTTTGGTTGCAATGGTAGCATTGGTTTCCACAGCGATGATCCAATTTCCTTTATCCTACTCTAAAATAGAATAAGAGAAATAGTTTTTCCTTTTCTTAAGCTCTGCCAAAATAATTATTTTGATTACATTCATCAATGTTGTGCCAGGGATTTTTGTGGGACTCACCACTTTCTAGTGTCCTTTTTCGTCTTCCCATTACCCTTCTTTGTGTGTGACTTGGGATGCTTTTCTTGAGGTTGGTTCTCCTTACTCTATCCCTTGTTTTGTAAGCTCAGGGTCACCTTTTCTAGGATTATATTGTAGTGTATATATACACCTAAATTCCTTCTTATTACTTTTGCTTTAATTTCTGCTCAATTTTGACAACATATCAATCATCGACTCCTAGTGAGGATATTTCCAAGAAATCCATATATCTTTGGCACATATTTTGCCAAAGATGAGGATGCCATTCAAACATACAACTACAAAAGAGTTTGTGAATGACTGCAACTTGATTGAGGATTAGTCAATTCAAAGGGCATGGCCAACCACTCAAAAATGACTTCTTTAGATTTGAAGGTTGTCTTCCATACATTAGTTTGTTCAATTGGAACTTGGTGGTAGCATAACTTCATATCAATCTTACTAAAGAACCGGGCACCCTTAAGTTGGTAAAAAGGATAGTCAAACTTAAGGATAATGCATCTTTACTTGAAAATGATATTTTTTAGGGCTCTATAATCAATACAAAGTCTCTATGTCGCATCCTTCTTTTGCACCAACATAATTGGACTCCCACAAGGTGAGGAGTTCAGTGGAATGTGGCCCTTTTGGATAATAAGTTCATGATTCTGACATTTATTTCCTCATTCACAAATATTGTGTCTATATATTAGGCCATTAGGTAAAGCAATACTAAGTATCTAGTCAATTGAGTGTTTGACCTGGCAATGCATATGGGCTCCCACAAGTGGAATGAAGATATCTTTGTATATCTCTACAATGTTGTCCACTTGATTTTGTTGCATAGAGAGTTCATGTGCTTATGTTGTGGTGGTTGCAACGACCTTCCTTTCACCTTCTTTGATTGAACCATGAACAACACCTCTGCATTTCAGGATATTTCCTTTTGGGACTATTTTGTTGAGATCAATGAAATTGCAACAGTTAGAACTACCTCTAGTACCTTATAGAGTTGATATTTGAGAGTAACAATGACACTATGGGGAAGAGATTCATAAACAACATAATGCTTCCACATATAAGGTTGTCCTAAAAGAACATCACAAACTTCAAGTAGAGAAACATCACACAATATCTTTGAAGGGCTTTATGTTGTTGGATAGGTGGCATTGCCAACTGACATAGATATCTCATCCATGGCTCACCTAACCAATGGTGTATGGTTGGGCGTGTGGTACTATCAACAACTTCAATTTCTTGATAACCTCGACTAATATCAGGTTCTTCTGGTGCTTGTTATTAATGATGAAATGTAGTGGCGTACCCTTCAACCACATGTGTGAATGGAAGAGGTGCTCCTCACCTTTAAGCTCCTTTGGGTATTCTGGTTTGATCTTTTTGGTTGCAATGGTAGCATTGGGTTCCAAATCGATGATCCAAATTCCTTTATCCTACTCTAAAATAGAATAAGAGAAATAGTTTTTCCTTTTCTTAACCTCCGCCAACAATAATTATTTCGAGTGGCATTCATCAATGTTGTGCCAAGGATTTTTGTGGGACTCACCACTTTCTAGTGTCCTTTTTCGTCTTCCCATTACCCTTCTTTGTGTGTGACTTGGGATGCTTTTCTTGAGGTTGGCTCTCCTTACTCTATCCCTTGTTTTGTAAGCTTAGGGTCACCTTTTCTAGGATTATATTGTAGTGTATTTATACACCTAAATTCCCACTAATTCCTCTGCTTCAATTTTTTCTCAATTTCGACAACATATCAATCATCGACTCCTAGTGAGGAGATTTCCAAGAAAACCTAAGTTTT
>APFE030557179.1:88731-112707 GCA_000404065.3 Pinus taeda | reverse complement strand
CATTTCGGATGCACAATAGCTCATTGGAAATAACCATTTAAGCATTACAACTTTCTACTAGGGCTAGGGTATATCATCAATACCCTTTCCACCCCGCAAATCACTAGAAAACATCATTTGGGGCCTCAAAATGGCCCCAAAAGTCTGAGACCTAAAAAAGTCATAGAAAAATTGCCATGATGATATAGAACAATTGAGATAGTGAAAGAGGTGGTAGCCACCAAGATCCACCTGGATCAACTACATTACAATGGATAAACTTGATTCTCTTTTTTATCAAGTCACACATTGTTGACATTGGGATGGCTTGGGAATACATCATGTGTTGTAGTTTGTTCAAGGTGCACTGTTATCTTTAATATTTGATAAAACAAGAAGCAATATCATTTTTTAAGCATAATGAAAAGTAGGGTAAAAAGATCTAGGATGGAACTTTAAGAGAGGGAAAATATAGGGTTTGTTTCATTTATACATTTCACATGAGAGAAGAGGAGAGAGTGGTGTTAACCATGAATGAGAATGACCAAAATGATTCCCTCTATATGACCCTTCTTGTCGCTTTTTATAATGCTTGCTATTAATTAAATAACATGGTTTCCCTTTTGTATAAGGCCATCAACAATGAATGGAATAAATTATTTTATTGCGACACCCTAGTTTTAGTCACAATATTAGTGATGCATGGTGCTCCAATGTGCTAATTTGTGTGCACCTATTGTCCACTTTGGCTCCTCTTTGTTCTTAGAACATTGGTTCTACACTTTTCATTGAGCATTAGTGCTATTGATATTTTACTTTGGTCTAGGACTACCCATTCTTCACTTTGGGCGCCTTGGCTCTAATGGATTAGTAGTTTTGGAGAGTTTCAATTGACACTTTTGCATGTAATAATTGAGTGTATGAGCAAAAATATATTAATTAAATAACAAAGTTTCCCCTTTTGTATAAGGCCATTAATTATGAATGGGATATATTCTTTTATTGCAACACCCTAGTTTTAGTCTCCACATTAGTGACGCATTTTGTAAATACGATGAATTGCCATGAACCAAGAAAACTAATATGTGAATGTTATACATTGAAATAATAAACTAACATACATTGGCCACGGATGAAAAATGATGGAGTCATGGGCGCTATCCACATGAGGGGGTTCAAGATGGGTCCAAAGAAAAATTATACATGCCTAATAATTCCAAGCCACATTTTTTAAATCAATATTGAAAGGAACATTCTATTTCCATTTTTGACTATTTTTAAAAACTAATCATGGAATGCATGCAATAGATTTGGTGTGAAAGTTAGCTCACGTGCTTGTTATTAATGATGAAATGTAGTGGCGTACCCTTCAACCACATGTGTGAATGGAAGAGGTGCTCCTCGCCTTTAAGCTCCTTTGGGTATTTGGGTTTGATCTTTTTGATTGCAATGGTAGAATTGGGTTCCACATCAATGATCCAATTTCCTTTATCCTACTCTAAAATAGAATAAGAGAAATAGTTTTTCCTTTTCTTAACCTCTGCCAACAATAATTATTTCAAGTGGCATTCATCAATGTTGTGCCAAGGATTTTTGTGGGACTCACCCCTTTCTAGTGTCCTTTTTCTTCTTCCCATTACCCTTCTTTGTGTGGACTTGGGATGCTTTTCTTGAGGTTGGCTCTCCTTACTCTATCCCTTGTTTTGTAAGCTTAGGGTCACCTTTTCTAGGATTATATTGTGTGTATTTATACACCTAAATTCCCACTAATTCCTCTGCTTCAATTTCTGCTCAATTTCGACAACATATCAATCATCGACTCCTAGTGAGGAGATTTCCAAGAAAACCTAAGTTTTATTAATAAATGAAATATCAAAATACTATAAAACACAAACTAGCTAGAATGGTGGTAGTTATCTTTGAAGAGAGTGAGATGGCCACTACACGCGTTTGCAAAAGCTATTAGAAGAGTCTGGAAGAATGGCCTTTTAACATAAAGAAATAGCCTTAGAGGTAAAAGACCATAACATTAGAAGATGAAACACTAAAAAATTTGCAAGCCTTGAGGTGGTTACGGTACATCATCTCCTTGAGGGTGCAAATTTTGCATACAATATCCATTTCGGATGCACAATAGCTCATTGGAAATAACCATTTAAGCATTACAACTTTCTACTAGGACTAGGGTATACCATCAATACCCTTTCCACCCCCCAAATCACTAGAAAACATCATTTGGGGCCTCAAAATGGCCCCAAAAGTCTGAGACCTAAAAAATCATAGAAAAATTGCCATGATGATATAGAACAATTGAGATAGTGAAAGAGGTGGTAGCCACCAAGATCCACCTGGATCAACTACATTACAATGGATAAACTCGATTCTCTTTTTTATCAAGTCACACATTATTGACATTGGGATGGCTTGGGCATACATCATGCATTGTAGTTTGTTCAAGGTGCACTGTTATCTTTAATATTTGATAAAACAAGAAGCAATATCATTTTTTAAGCATAATGAAAAGTAGGGTAAAAAGATCTAGGATGGAACTTTAAGAGAGGGAAAATATAGGGTTTGTTTCATTTATACATTTCACATGAGAGAAGAGGAGATAGTGGTGTTAACCATGAATGAGAATGACCAAAATGATTCCCTCTATATGACCCTTCTTGTCGCTTTTTATCATGCTTGCTATTAATTAAATAACATGGTTTCCCTTTTGTATAAGGCCATCAACGATGAATGGAATAAATTATTTTATTGCGACACCCTAGTTTTAGTCACAATATTAGTGATGCATGGTGCTCCAATGTCCTAATTTGGGTGCACGTATTGTCCACTTTGGCTCCTCTTTGTTCTTAGAACATTGGTTCTACACTTTTCATTGAGCATTAGTGCTATTGATATTTTACTTTGGTCTAGGACTACCCATTCTTCACTTTGGGTGCCTTGGCTCTAATGGATTAGTAGTTTTGGAGAGTTTTAATTAACACTTTTGCATGTAATAATTTAGTGTATGAGCATAAATCTATTAATTAAATAACAAAGTTTCCCCTTTTGTATAAGGCCATTAATTATGAATGGGATATATTCTTTTATTGCAACACCCTAGTTTTAATCTCCACATTAGTGATGCATTTTGTAAATATGATGAATGGCCATGAACCAAGAAAACTAATATGTGAATGTTATACATTGAAATAATAAACTAACATACATTGGCCATGGATGAAAAATGATGGAGTCATGGGCGCTATCCACAAGAAGGGGTTCAATATGGGTCCAAAGAAAAATTATACATGCCTAATAATTCCAAGCCACATTTTTTAAATCAATATTGAAATGAACATTCTATTTCCCTTTTTGACTATTTTTAAAAACTAATCATGGAATTCATGCAAGAGATTTTGTGTGAAAGTTAGCTCACATGCTTGTTATTAATGATGAAATGTAGTGGCGTACCCTTCAACCACATGTGTGAATGGAAGAGGTGCTCCTCGCCTTTAAGCTCCTTTGGGTATTCTGGTTTGATCTTTTTGATTGCAATGGTAGCATTGGGTTCCACATCGATGATCCAATTTCCTTTATCCTACTCTAAAATAGAATAAGAGAAATAGTTTTTCCTTTTCTTAACCTCCGCCAACAATAATTATTTCGAGTGGCATTCATCAATGTTGTGCCAAGGATTTTTGTGGGACTCACCACTTTCTAGTGTCCTTTTTCGTCTTCCCATTACCCTTCTTTGTGTGTGACTTGGGATGCTTTTCTTGAGGTTGGCTCTCCTTACTCTATCCCTTGTTTTGTAAGCTTAGGGCCACCTTTTGTAGGATTATATTGCAGTGTATTTATACACCTAAATTCCCACTAATTCCTCTACTTCAATTTTTTCTCAATTTCGACAACATATCAATCATCGACTCCTAGTGAGGAGATTTCCAAGAAAACCTAAGTTTTATTAGTAAATGAAATATCAAAATACTATAAAACACAAACTAGCTAGAATGGTGGTAGTTATCTTTGAAGAGAGTGAGATGGCCACTACACGCGTTTGCAAAAGCTATTAGAAGAGTCTGGAAGAATGGCCTTTTAACATAAAGAAATAGCCTTAGAGGTAAAAGACCATAACATTAGAAGATGAAACACTAAAAAATTTGCAAGCCTAGAGGTGGTTACGGTACATCATCTCCTCGAGGGTGCAAATTTTGCATACAATATCCATTTCGGATGCACAATAGCTCATTGGAAATAACCATTTAAGCATTACAACTTTCTACTAGGGCTAGGGTATACCATCAATACCCTTTCCACCCCCCAAATCACTAGAAAACATCATTTGGGGCCTCAAAATGGCCCCAAAAGTCTGAGACCTAAAAAAATCATAGAAAAATTGCCATGATGATATAGAACAATTGAGATAGTGAAAGAGGTGGTAGCCACCAAGATCCACCTGGATCAACTACATTACAACGGATAAACTTGATTCTCTTTTTTATCAAGTCACACATTGTTGACATTGGGATGGCTTGGGCATACATCATGTGTTGTAGTTTGTTCAAGGTGCACTGTTATCTTTAATATTTGATAAAACAAGAAGCAATATCATTTTTTAAGCATAATGAAAAGTAGGGTAAAAAGATCTAGGATGGAACTTTAAGAGAGGGAAAATATAGGGTTTGTTTCATTTATACATTTCACATGAGAGAAGAGGATATAGTGGTATTAACCATGAATGAGAATGACCAAAATGATTCACTCTATATGACCCTTCTTGTCGCTTTTTATCATGCTTGCTATTAATTAAATAACAAGGTTTCCCTTTTGTATAAGGCCATCAACGATGAATGGAATAAATTATCTTATTGCGACACCCTAGTTTTAGTCACAATATTAGTGATGCATGGTGCTACAATGTCCTAATTTGGGTGCACTTATTGTCCACTTTGGCTCCCCTTTGTTCTTAGAACATTGGTTCTACACTTTTCATTGAGCATTAGTGCTATTGATATTTTACTTTGGTCTAGGACTACCCATTCTTCACTTTGGGCGCCTTGGCTCTAATGGATTAGTAGTTTTGGAGAGTTTTAATTAACACTTTTGCATGTAATAATTGAGTGTATGAGCATAAAGCTATTAATTAAATAACAAAGTTTCCCCTTTTGTATAAGGCCATTAATTATGAATGGGATATATTCTTTATTGCAACACCCTAGTTTTAATCTCCACATTAGTGACACATTTTGTAAATACGATGAATGGCCATGAACCAAGAAAACTAATATGTGAATGTTATACATTGAAATAATAAACTAACATACATTGGCCATGGATTAAAAATGATGGAGTCATGGGCGCTATCCACAAGAGGGGCTTCAAGATGGGTCCAAAGAAAAATTATACATGCCTAATAATTCCAAGCCACATTTTTTAAATCAATATTGAAATGAACATTCTATTTCCCTTTTTGACTATTTTTAAAATCTAATCATGGAATGCATGCAAGAGATTTGGTGAGAAATTTAGCTCACATAGTTATTGAGAGCATGGGATAGTAGTATTTTGGCTAGTTGTGATTTAAACTTGTATATAAGAACACAAAATTTGAGTAGACAAAGAGGGAAATTTTTGTAGCTTGGAGAAAGAGGGAAGATAGTTCTAGTGGTAGAAAACGGGGTAAGTAGCCACAATAGTGTTGAAAACAATTTTTTAGAGTTGGAAAATGCATGGGGAATTAGGATGTTTTGCTTGTGAGTGAATTCATGTTGAAGAAATTACCCAATGAGAAAATGAGATTGTTGATGTGAGCATTCCTATTACAACTGAAATTCTTGGAGTCCCGAGTTGAAATATTTCTTAGCTAACTTATGTTGGAGTTTTAGAGGGAAGGGGGTAGTTTGAGGGACTGTGTGGCAAAGAAGGGGATCCCATTCCATAGGCTGTCCAGGTTAAGGAAAAGGAGAATTTATGGATTGGAATTATTGTAAGAATTAGCTTGATGTGAGTTTTTATTGGGTATTGGATTGTAAGTAGACAATAACTAGCCATAGGGGTCATCCTTTCTTGTGAATTCATAACCCTTTTTTTAGGGTGACTTGTTCTTGAGAATTGAAGTGGGGAGGTCCATGGTTGGGTGGAACATTCATTGTTTGCAGCCAATTGTGGTCTTATTCACCGTGTTTTTATCTTGTTGAATGCACAATTTGATTGTTGGGTTTTTATTGTATTTTGTGTATTTTTGAATGTTGTGTATGATTAAAATATGTGCATTCAACAATTTTAATTTTATGTTAGTTTTAGGGTGTTTTCATTATATTTGCATGCATCCATTTGAATTGGTATAGAGTATTTGGTTGGGTTTAGTAGTGGGTATGCTACATTTATTATTTTAGTAAGTAGGATTTTAACGTTTATTATATTTTAATTCTTTTTGAGACATGGTCAACTATATTTATGGCCATGTTTGTATGATTGTATTTTCCTACAAGAAGAGGATTAATCTAGTATACTATACATGTGTTTCTATTATTCAACAATTGTATTCTGTGTTGTTTTCTATTTTCCATATAACCCATTAAGGATGTATCAATGTAGATTTTAACCTTGCAAAAATAATTCCTACAACCAAATTCTTAATAAAACATAAAATATTCAATGGAAAACACATATTAACATAGATATTTTATCATGGAAACCCATAATCGGGAAAACCAGTTCAATATATTAACTTTTCAATGTTACAATAAATATGTATATGTCGTAGAATTCTTAAATACCTAGCCCATGAACCTTGGATTTGAATACAACCATAGTTCCTTTGACCTGACCTACACAACCATTCAAAAAATCACCAAAAACCACTAAAAGCGAAAATTTCCAAAAACAAAAAATGTAAAAAAACCTAAAAGAAAATCTCCCAATTTTTTTCTAGGTCGTTGCCCTGAACCCCATGCAAGGGAGATATCACTCCCTTGCATACCCCCTAAAAGGGGGGTTGGCAACCCCCCATTTGTGTGTGGATATGAATTTTGTGAATAATATAACACATACCCAACAATCAATTGTTACTATAGTGCACTAACTTCCTCAACTAATAAAGAATTAAGCAAAAATCCACTCCCTCTACAAGCTTTTGTAACTTCACTTATTGCGTATGGATACAAAACATATTTTCTAAATGGGTTATTTGATATATGTTCTTATTAAAGCGTCATCACTAAGTTAGTAGACAATTAGTAGTTACATGCACGAATTACACACCACTATGTTAGCGGAAAGGTGTTATTATAACAATTTTATTAGAAGGGTTCTCATCCCTCGCATGAGATCAATTATATTATCGGTACAAACATATCACTCATTCAAGTATTAGTACTTGGAGATGTCTTTCTCCATTATTTAGAAAATGTGGGTGCATTAAAAGCAATGGGTGTGTATGCATCTTTGACCCTTTGTCTTATAGCTTATCAATTATAAATTGCTTTGTATTATTGAATATGTAATGAACTTATTAAGTTCTTTGAGGAAAATAATTTTCGTAGATTCCCTCCATCTAAATGGGTACATATGATCATCTTCAAGCAAGGGAGAAAAATTTTCACAAGAAAAGAAATCACATCGGTTGGTTACTCTTTACTTGATATTTGAGGATAAAGCTTCCACAGGGAAAGGGCATGTTGTGCATATTTCTACACAAATAAATCCATTTTTATAAGCTATATTGTACTCGATATCTTAATTTTGTATTGTTTTTCTCAAATGCCACATATGTTTGATTATGTTAGATACTATTCTAGCATCAAATAAGTGATTTTAAATATATTTCGAGATAAACCTTATTTGAGGGGGAAGACATGTTATATACACCTATACACTTTTTGTAAATGTGTTATTTGGTTTGTAAGCTCATTAATTCCAAATCACTAAGTTCATTTTGATTACTCATATTAATGAAATACTTTTTTTTTGTAAGTCAGAGTAGAAACCTTATATTACGATAGCACAAAAGTTTACATAAAAGTTTGTTGGTATACCAGATTGGAAACCAGACCAGCTGCAGTATAATATGGATTTGTTCCAAAACTTGACAAAATTTCCTAAAGGTTTTCTTGTTTGTAGTAGTTCGTAGGCATATCAACAAAAATAACATTTCTATCGCTACTTAGCTATTAGCAAGTTGTTGAAGGCCTAGATGGAAATCTCACTCCCTGATCTAGATCTACATACTTGCTTATTATTCTATTACTATGCTTCGACCTACATAGGCCAAAGATCAGGAGAAGAAAAATTAGACATAGAAACATGATCATTTTCCAAAGGACATTGATGGGGCCTCCACCACACCTGATCGAGATGTATGTGTATTTTTCGTCCCTGGAGTTACTACAATTGTTGCACCCACTCCTGACTTTATTGGCTTCTTTTTGCCGACTTCAACTAATTTTGACTTTATATTTCTTTAATTTGGCCAGATCGCCATGCCCCTTCCCCACAGCAATATCTAGGTTATGGACATATTTCGAGTAAATTGAATTTTTTTTGTTCATGTCATCAATTTGGTCATCTTGCAAACTTTTTATGTTCACCGCCCGCTGTAGTGCCTCTTCGACTCCCTTCATCTGTTGGTCCATTGCATTCATCCATAGATGGTATTCCATTTGATGCTTGCTAACGGTGCTGGAAATCCGTCAACCATGGGGTCTCCTTGATGTGAAGTCCCAATTAGACCTCACACAGTTTAGAATAGGAGACTCATCAGGAGCATTGGCTTGGTTGCCACATATTCTTATAGATTCACCTTAACTTTAACTGTCAAAAAGAGAGAGAAGCATGTATGTTACTTTGGGAAAAGCAACTAAGTGTGCATGGTGAACATTCAATTGCAGGTGTACCAAGGTTCTTCTACTACAGAGGGAGGAAAAGGTGAGCCTCCACGAGAGAGATAATAGTACTACACTAGTAGAGGTGAATGCAAGCAAAGGAGAATCGCCTAACATCAAGAAGAATATTCCACATAGATGCGACGATTGTTACAACCATTACAAAACAAAATTTCAATTAGATAAGCACTAAAATAAATGAAATAGTTCTACTACTTCAGCACAGGTGAAAGAAAACATGAATCATAAACATTCACAGAATAACTTTACAAATATTCACAATCCATGCATGAAAATGTGTTGGCAATTAGGCTTCAAGTATTAAGTAAAAATCCCAAGATACATGTATATAATGAACATAACTAGATCCAATAGTGGAGTGTTGGATCCACGACTTGCTCCCAAAAGTACTGATTCTGTCTCTCTGATGCCTTATGGGAGAAGCCAAGGTGAAAAGTCATTTTCTTGTACAACAAAGGTGAATATATAACAAGTGGAGTGATCCTTCACCTCCCTTGTGACTCTTGGACTACCCTCATGACTATTTGACTTCTCTATGACCTTTTGAATTCCTACATGACTTTTCACATTACATGAATGACCCTTGGACTTCCACTTTACATTATACTTCTCCATTATAGAATTTACATAATACAAAAAATGATGTGGCACATAATGACTCATGATTGATATGACATGACACTAATTATGAGGGTTACATGGTGACATGGCAATGTCAAGCCATTTTTTTTTGTTGCTTGCTTTGTGTCTTCTTGAAGGATGGATCATGATCTTCTTCATTGTCCTCCAAAATGGTGTAGAGGTGAGGATTCTTTGGTGTAATATTGATATTCTATTGTTATCACAAACTAATGTCCCTTTGCATTCTCATGATTGATTAGATTGCCTTTGTAGTTGACGAGGTGTCTACTAGCATGGTCTCCTTCTCCATTTACTTCATCATCATCCTATCATAACATGATACAATAACTATGTCTAAAATCCACTCATGAAAATACGACATCAGTCCGATAAACCCCTAGTATAGGATGTTGCATGATGATCCATTGATTGAGATGTGACTGGGTGGCAAGTTGAGAGAGGCGCTCAATGACTATTCAATTTCATAGCTCATGCAGTCAAGGGTCAAACTTGAGCCTTGAAATTACGTAGTCCATAGTTCAGGCTAGGCTGGACAAGTCAACTGTGTAGTTGAGGGCTTAAAGGATCCAAGTTGAGGGACTGAGGACTAATTTTTCCTACTGCGTAGTTCTAGAATCCATATGAGTACATTTGATTGTGAAACTATGAATTTCAAGAGCTCAAGGTTGAGGCCTGAGCCTTGAGAATGTGTAATGTGTAGTTCTGGTTGGGAAGGAGAGAAAGATTACGAAGTTTATGAGGTTATAGGATGAGATTGAGCAATATGGTTGTGTAGTATGCAGAACTAGAAGGAAAATATTGTGCATTGCAAAGTGCCAGGGGGCAAGGGTGTTGCTTGAGGTCTGAGACTGCAAAGTGTGTAGTTTAGGCTGGGTAGAATGAGGCTAAGTGGCACAATCAGGGAGTTTTCCCAGTTTGATTAAGTGTTGAATCAATGAGATGAAGATGAGAAAAAGATGGACTATGAACATGATCACACACTTAGATCAATTGATGACATGAAAAGGAACACTCAAAACATATGAACAACATACCTAAATCAATGCAACAACTTTGTGACGATTCCTACCAAGTGCGACACCAAAGATACACTTTGCAATGAAAGTGGTGACACTTGCGCGATAGTGCTTTAAACTTTTGGAATGAGTTTGAAACATGTCTACATGATCAAAAAAAATAATTATCACAAATATTACCCCTTCAAATAATCCAAAGTTCTACTTTATACGATAAACGACAGTTCCCATGTCGAAAGACGACACTTGCGATATGACACGAAAAGTGCGAATGACACTTGCGATATGTGAATCACTGTGAAAAAAACACATGTTAGGACCACGATAACATGAAAATGAAACTAATTAAAGTGAACGCAAGCAAAATCAACTCTCGAAAACATGAAAACAACACTCGTGAAAGAAAATTTATGCAAAAACAATAGTTTGAATAACTCATCGAATTAGAAGTGCAATCACAAATAAAGTGAGGGAATGCCAATGATAGTGCATAATGATTACCAACATGGGTTGAACATTGCACATGCACTGTCTTAATGGATTGTGCCATGCTTGTTCAAGCTTGCGTGAAGGAATTATTTCGTGAATGCATTATGGACTGAGTATGTGTGGGAAGGCAACTTCGACACTTACAATCCAAGGATATTGATCGACCTAGAAGTGACCACGAAATGACCAATCACAACATCCATAGTAGGCTCCAAAATTCAAGTGTAAGAAAAATTTTGGAGGGTGTTTGTTGCAATGACAACAATACTACATGGGTAGCCATAAATCTCCAACAAGCAGGGTATGTAGCCCATACTTCTGAGTAGCTTGGTACCATTTCTCCACTTCTCTCTTAATTGTTGGAAATTATTACTACACCTTCTCATCGAATATTTTGTTCGGAACGTTGACAATCTCATATTATTGGCTCATTCAAATAATTCATGGAAAGGATTGATTCTCTGGCCCCTTTTTGTTGGCTTCTCTCCTCTCATGGCTTCTCATGGTCCATATCAAGGCTCCACCTCTTCATCAATTATTATTACAATATAACTACAATTGTCCTAAGCCTTTTAACCCATTTACATATACTTTCCCATATATGCATCCTTAACTTAATTAATCACAATTACAATATCAGTGAGTGATTAAGGGCTAGGAGGTTACAATACCCTCCCCCTTAAAGGAACATCGTCCTGGACATTCACACCCTTTTAGGTGTCATCTTCAGTAGCATTACACCATTTCAAGTTCTTTCCCTTTCTTTCATTGTTGAAACATTCCTTAATGATTCCTCATATACACCAACAACTTGGTCCTCTTCATTCATTCTTCCTTGTCATCATGTCTACATTATTTGGCTACCTCCATTTATTTGGAATTCCTACAATCCTTATCAATCAATAGGTATACTAAAATATTCCTTTATGCATAAGCATTTTCTTGAATTTTCACAAATCTGGATAAACTATCTATTTAACCATAATACTTATCTATATGGTTATCTTTTGCTTCATCAGGTTACCATGGGTAATACTTTCAACTCATTGTTTGCATCAAACACATCTATCCACACATCCATCCATTGGTGAGCATGCAACAAGTCTCTTCTTTCTCACACTCACTCACCATTTTAGGTAGAGCAATCCCCTTCATCGAGCTATTTACTAGACAGAGGTTTTTGTTCATAGGAATAGTGAAGGAAATTTTAGAGTCTTATCAACATGGCATCCCATCAGCTTACTCCTAACATGATCCTCTTATCCTAGTGATGAGCACCAATATTGTAGCAAGAATGTTGTAACTCCTAGGGCTACCAACTTTACTTCATGAACCCGAGGTTCATACAAACTTAGAGGTGATAGTGTTGTATACACAATATATGTAATGGTATACTCTTGTCACTTTTCAACTGGGGTGATAGACCACTAAGGTTTTTCAAACCAGTCTTCTATTGAATAGAAGGAGTCTCACTACCAAATGGAAAACTAAAGGGAATGTTGCCTACTCTAGAAAATGAAAGTGCTAAATTGGAAGGTGCTATAATCTGACTTGAAATCATCTAGCTAAGCATCTACACATTTTGATTGCAAAAGAGACCTACTTTAACCTTGTTTATAACATTTAGTGACCTGGACTAACTGAGCATGGCATTTTATCTAAGAACTATTATGATTTTTGCATGCATGTGCTAACTTAAAAATTGCAGAAAAAACATTTTTAATGTTTAATTTTATGAATGCAAATGCTAATTTCCAACTTGTTCTTTGGCAGGGTATGGACTAGTTTCAAGGGTATGGAAGCCAAGTGGAGGCCTAACCTAAGCTCAGAAGACCATTTCTGCTTAATTTGGGCTTAAAACATGTTGCTACAGGGTTTCTTGTAGTACTACAGGATGTCCTAGTTCTACTATAGGATGCCCTGTTTTACTACAGGAAACAAGACCAAATCTGATAAGGAGGTAGGAAAGGTAGAATGAAGTGTGGGAAAGGTGTCTAATGGGGAAATAAGGCATATAGGAGGTGCACACTATCCAAGGCTTAGTGAAATGCTTCAAGATGGTTGTATTTGCTCAAGGAAAATGCTCACTTTGCTTACAAAACAAGGATTCGGATTAGGGTTTGGTGGACTTTGGCAGTGTAGGTGGAGAAGACTTGGATGAGGCAAATGAGACGAGGTCTCCCTGTAGATCAGAAGCTCCTGCAACAACATACACCCTTTTCTTTATTTAAGCACAATTTCATTTATACATGAAAAATATGAGTTCGATGGAGGAAAAATAGAGTTATTAATAGCTAATGACTAAATTTATGAATGGAAGTGATTCTAAACCATAGAAAACTCAAGAGATCAAAATGACCATTGCAGATACTTCTAAGATGGATGGATTTGCTCAAGGAAAATGCTCACTTTGCTTACAAAACAAGGATTTAGATTAGGGTTTGGTGGACTTTGTAGCGTAGGTGGATAAGACTTGGATGAGGCAAATGAGATGAGTTCTCCCTGTAGATCAGAAGCTCCTGCAACAACATGCACTCTTTTCTTCATTTAAGCACAATTTCATTTATACATGAAAAAGATGAGTTGGATGGAGGAAAAACATAGTTATTAATAGATAATGGCTAAGTTTATGAATGGAAGTGCTTCTAAACCATATAAAACTCAAGAGATAAAAATGACCATTGCAAATACTTCTAAGAAATTTAGAGACAATGATTTATTCAACAAGAATCCTAGGTTATGCAGTAATCAAACAATAAATCTATTCTTTTGGGTTGTGTGAAGAAACCCTCAAATCATGATCCCATAAGGGAGATGAGGTGAAGGCCACTACTAGAATATTTTCTGAAGTGTTTATTGTCACTATGATAGCATTGATCTATCTATCCACAAATGGAAGAAAACTAGGTAATCATTCAAATACTAGTAGATTAAACAAAACCAAAATCACTTCAACAACTAACTAGGAATGTAATCTAAGCATACATGTACAAAAAGAGGAACCTCTATTGCTAGGGTTGGGCCCTAACCCAAGAGGTTCAACTCTTTGAGTCAAATCAGTGCTGGATCAAGGGAATGCTTCTCATTTTCATTAAAATATAAAAAAGACATAAGAGTTATCAGTCACAATGTCTTAGCTCAAAAATTCCTCTTGGGTACAATGAAAATAGTTGAATCCTAATAAGGCTCTAGGCCTTCTTATTTATACAACTGAAGCTACTAACAAATTCCTTAAATTTAGGGAGACTTGGATCCCAACTCGAGATCAACTCGTCTTCAACTATCACTGACTTGGCTACTTGTAACTCCAAGCTGATGAGATCTGGTGGAGGAATATTCAAGTAGGTGAGGAGTTAAGGAGGGAGATCCAATCTCCTAAAATCCCTCTTGCTTTCTACTTCTAGTTCCTGTACTTTAATTAGCCAAAATTGCTCCAAATCCTGCAATTAATGCACATTAGGCCACAAGACATAACATCTCATCTTTACCCTTATCACTAAGAAAAATATAACAAAACATGTAAAGAAGTGTGAGAAAAGTTGATTTTAATAAGTTGGAGAGTGGCGTTAAGGTCCATATAATTTACCCATTGATGAGCCTCATCATCACCCCCTACTAAAAGTGTTTCTCATCCTTTGAGCAACTTAATCTATGTCCATGTCTTTCATTGAGATGGTGGCTTCTTTGACATTCTAGGCTTCTGTTGATGTATCCTCCTCTTATGGATAAAATCCTGCATGCTTCTCTATTTCCTCCCACTTATTTCTTCCTTCTTCTTCCTTTCTTCCTTCTAACATACCCAAGAACAATGGTGGACTGAGTTTAAAGCCAATCCAGTTGATTTTGAGTCTCTGTAGTGCCTTCTTATACAGTGGGGTCCTCTCTAGTGCACCCCTCATTATTTCAGGGGAATGATATTCCCTAATATTTAGGTTGTATGGTAAGGTGCCCCATATCCTTTGACATGCTTACTACCTTTCATCCCCTAGCAATATAAATCTCAAAGTTTCCTCAAAATGAGTGACTGCTTGCTCTTGTGTAGCTAGGTATCTTGGTGCAAGCTAGGGATCATTGGTGATGAGGTTGTGGGTGCTAATGACAGTCATGGAATTGATCTGTTCTGCTATGATGTAAAGGGGCTCTTTTTCTTCTCTTTCCAACATTCTCTTTACCTCCTTAGCCACGGCCTCCTCATAACTCATCCATGATGCCAAGGCCATAAGTTGTAAGTCCCCCATCTTTGGATTGGGGTCCCACACATTCAATTATGTTAAGGCTAAGTTCTGTAAGTAGAATTCAAATATCTTGGCCCTGACCTCTAGGTTGCTTTGGTCACAGATCTCAATGAACTACCTATAGTCTTGGAAATGCATAGTCCCTCGTTGTGCTAGGGTCTTTATCTAAAATTGCAGCCATTTTTATTTTAGGTACAAGGCATATGATTTTGTTGGCATTGTGCACTAGAGTACCTCCATAGAGAAACTTGCCATAGTGGCCAATTGGCTCTCTTTTTCTTGTATCTACCTCTTCAGCCATGTGTTCTCAACCTCTAGTTGAGATTTCATCACTCTTTCCTTGTCCCTTATCTCACTCAACTCTCTACCCATATCTAGTAGCTTGTATTCCATATGGCCCACATCCTCTACAATTTTTGATTTAGAAATTTGCATCTAGCGATGTGTCCTTAATCTCTCCTTTTCAAGCTCAAAGAATAGAGGGATGGAAAATTTTCGTGGTATTACTATGCCTCCCTCAATGAATCAATAATAGGAGCTGAGATTGAGTTGTGGGCTAGGTTCCTACATCTCTTAGGATTCTCCCTTTACTATATTTATAGTATTTGTCTCCCCCTGTACTTGTGTTGCTGCTTCATCTCCTTTCCTTTGACCTTGTTGTCATTCCTGCTCCTTTTTCTGTGTTTCCTGTAGTATCGAGAAAGTTTCCTATAGGACTGTATGTGTTTCCTGTAGGAGGATTTTCCCTTTTTAAAAGGGGGTCAAAGGTTCTTTGATTTCCTTTTCCGAGGTTGATTTGGTGACAGGCCTCCTAACATAGGTGATTGGTGACCTTGAGGAAGCATGTTTTGATGTGCCTTCTTCACCTTTCATTCCTGGGGTGTTTTGGAGAATTTAGTATCTACGGATAAATACTAATTCCCTAGATAAGTAGTTGTATCTATAATAACAATTTAAAGTGTTTTAGACTTTTCCTATAAGCAATAGAGAAGATGAGAAGATATAAGGCCTACCTGTAGTTCCGCTTTCCTCTTGTCTCCCTTGCATCAATTTGTCGCTCCTTCATGTACTTAATCTACGTGAGAAGTACCCTATAAACACAACAAAAGACAAAGAAACGATCAAAGCATACAATCTATTGAATATAAGTGAAAGGAATCATACAATTCGCACACATAAGCATTATAAAACAATACAAACATATGGAAAAAGGTTCAAACACTTTATTAGATAGAAGAAGGAATTACAACCATTGGTGTCTGATTCAAAACCATTACTCTAGCTTGGACCCAATCCACATCACATCAAAAGCATGACAAACTTGTAGCATCACAATACTTGCTTCAAAGCCAAATCTCATAACAACATTATCTCCTTACAATTCAACATAGTCCAGCCCCCTGATCACTTAGATGAGTGGTCAATTTATAGGAAGATGAAGGAGGTTTTGTCATTAATGGTGGCATTGAATGGCCATCCATACTTAGAATTAGTTCCATGGAGGAAGGGATGAGAGGATAGGATGCGCCTTAACTCGTTCCCATCCATTTTCGAGCTCATAGGAGTTGATAAGTGAGGGAAAATTCTAGGTGACTCCAAAAGATAAGAATATTCCCCAAACCCTATGTGAGTTTCACTCATTCTCACCCAACGCAAGTTAAAGGAAGCCTAAGTGCTTTCCAGATCACCCTGGAAGTGGACTTAACTGCTCTGCAGTGCACCTTCATAAGGGCTTACCTGCGCTGGTCCCTCTAGAGGCTATTTTTGGATGTCGTCAAGTCATGAAACTATCTGGGAAGGAGGCATTCAAAGGGGTGAATTGTTTAGGGCATGAAGCAACTGAAACTAGGGTTTGATGAGCCCTAAAACACTGATATGAATGTTGGGATTTGATGTGCCCAAATGGATCTGTAATAGCTACCCCCTAACGCATGAAGTCGGAAAAATGCCAATGTCAAATGAAATGCTTTACGATGTGATGACGAGGTATCAAAGTGGAAGGTGACCTGCATCAATTACAATACATATATCATGATATTTGATTTTACATGAATTTCTGAGGGAAGTCATACCCATGCTCAGCTTATAAACTTTCATTACATGTACATAAACAGTCGTCTACAGATATAGACCCATGATCGAATGACCATCAATGTAAAGTCATTGTACATATGATTTAGTACTCCTGAAATCACAACCCAGATGGATTAAACTAGATCCGGGGTCTTCTATCTCGTTCAATCGTTCGCTCAAGTACGCGTCTAACCATGTGAATATGTGATCTGAAGTTGAACATAGGAAGACACCATCTGATTACCAGCTAATGATGTAAGCTATTAATAGATGCGAGAGAAATCACCGATAATGATAATGATCCTCAAGGTACCGCAATACATTCTGCATGGTGTGAATGGATGATTTGATGTTGAACACCATACAAAGACTTTCGGTCGAAGGCCATTGATGTATGCCTATCGCCAGAAGTGAGAAACCTGCCATTGATACATGCAAGCCTCAAGGTACTGAAAGGGTGTTTCTAAGTCAACTTCTTGGATAATGAGTTGATGTCGACAAGAAACAACTCGTCACAGGAGGGCCTTGATGTATCCCACATCAATGACACGAAACGAGTGTAGTGATTTTAGAGATGGAATTTGACTGACAACACAAGGTTCAGGAATGGCAGTCACGAAAATGAAGGTTTATGGTATTGCAACTAAATGTCTTCTCTTGAACATATCAGCGACATTGAATGAATTGGTAGCATTGACCCAAAACCAAAGTAATGGATGGTGTGATAGACCATACATATGATAACCATCAAGCAGATAAGCCAACTCAAATAGTCTGAATGAATTGAAAGTGTCATGTTCAAGAGCGACCTGCTACCATAAAGTGATTTCCCCTTTTACACATTTTCTCAGTCATTGCTGACCAGTACCTCTTTATTTTTATCAGGATTGAGGAGGATAACATATGCTTGTTGTATAATTTCACCCTTCAGGTGAATCCATCGATGTTTGATGTTTTAACGAGTCTACCGAGGTGAAACTTGGTCTTGTCTAGATGGACAAGTTTGTCGCTATTTGATGTTTTAACGAGTTTAACGACAAATATAACTCGGTCCTTTTCATGTTTAGAGAGTTTGAAAAAAGATAGAAATAAAACTCCCCAAGTTCTTTTTCGTAAATTAATCTCTCAAGCCCGAAAAAGCGTAAAATAATACAAAAGAGATGTCATTTCTAATCCGTTAATGAGCTGGAAAGGACAAGCGCTCGATAATATTTTCATGTTTCAGGAGTCTGAAAAGAGCTTAAATAGGATTCCACTTTGAGGAACGAGTGGTGTCTAGGATAGTAGCTGGTTCTAGTGATGTTGGAACTTCTCAAAACATGTTGATTTATGTGAAGAGACTGGCTAATAAGACCACGCATTGCAATTGTTCCTCAAAAAGGGTAAAACAACCAAGTGAAAGCGCATGATCGGCCAAAGGGATGGTGGTGATGGGATGAAAACAACCAAGGCTCATCTGATGAAAAAGGCTGATAGAATGGCAATCACGAGTGTTAAAAATGGAAATGAGTTCATTTTTACACAAGCTTGAACCATAGGGAACTATGCTTGGATTCAGTTTCATGTTTACACAAGCTTGAAACAAAAAACTATGCTTGAATTTAGTTTCATTTTTACACAAGCTTGAAATGAAAAAACTATGCTTGAGATTAGTTTACATACCCCCAACATGATGAAAGGGAGAGTCTCCTGTAACCAGATGGAAGTCGCTACGATGAAGTAGGACAATTATCCAACACCTTTTTTGCTTCGTCTAGATAGGGACAAAGGTGAATGGGGAGATTCCCTTCACATAACCTACATGGAAACTTAACTTTAACGCTAGGTGCATGCCCCCCAAGCTTCATTGCATTCACCTAAGTAGACCACTTGTGGCTATCAGGTGGATGGAATGAAGGTTCATTTACGAGATCAAGTGAAAGACTCGACTGGGATTTTACAAGATCTAATCAAAGACTTGACTTGGAACTTGGGACCTTGTTTCATTTTTAAATGAGCTTGACAGAAGGCAAGGAACTATGCTCATATCCTTGGTTTCATTTTTTAACGAGGTTCACACAAGACAAGGAACTATCCTAGTGGGCCTGTTTCATTTTTTTAATGAGGTTGACACAGTAAAAGAATTATCCTCATATCCTTGTTTCATTTTTTAATGAGGTTGACATAAGACAAGGAACTATCCTCGTATTCCTTGGATCACAACTCATAAGAGGTCATGAAGAAGAGATCTGGTTCCAATGCCCTTGGCACATGATGTACAACATCACTGAATTGATCGTCAGTTGATGTAGATATGGATAAGTTGTCACATAATTAACCTATGGCGGGGATGATACCATTGGTACAAAAGGACCACTTAGGGAAGATGGTTGAATAGAAGCCATATTTGGACTGGGAAATGAAAGCTGGTCAATGGTGACAATTTTGCCTTCATGCGGGAAACAAATCACTCTAAAGAGTGTTGAAACAATAGCTCCCATATCATAAACATAATCACACCCAAGAAGTAAATTGTAATCTAAAGGCCCGGGACTACCATCACATTCAGATAAATGATTTTTCCTCCCAAAGTAATAGGTAACCGAGGATCCCTAATGGTTGACTGATTCCTCTGTTAAAATCCAACAGATTTTGGGTAACTAGTACAAGTGGCGGTGAACCAAGTGCTTGACAAGCAGTGGAGGAAAGGATACTCATAGATGCACCTTCATCTATAATAGTACCATATACAATTATATTACAAACTTGTACTATGATATGAAAAGGCACATAAGAAGGAAGACGACATCCTACCAGTCGATTCCAATCAAAGGAAGTGACCAGACTACTTGGAGGGGGTACCATAGGAATGAGATTATTATCCCCTTGTGTTACGAGAATGGGAGAATTTTCCTCTTGTCTTGATGGAACAGGAGGATTGTCTCCAAGCTCATTAGAATCTGAAGAAACAAAAAGAGCTTGAGTGGTATCATATTCACTCTCTTCGGGAAAGGTACAATTAGCTGAAGGTGAAATCGGGTCAACTGTTACCTTGACCTGTTGATTTGGGTTAGGTATAGACTCATAGGATTCACTTTCAGAGAGAGTGGGTTTGATTGACGGTTGATTTTGGTCAGTCAATTCATAAACTAGTGAAGGATTTAGAGAGAGTTTCCTATAACCAGATGGTTTTCGTTGCGGTGAAGCGGGACTGTTATCCAACACTTTTTTGGCTTCATCCAGATAGGGACAAAGGTGAATGGGTTGATTCCCTTCACATAACCTACAAGGAAATTTAACTCTACCCTTATTTCCATGAACTTTACTACCCCTAGTTGATGGTGTGTCACTAGCATGATATCTAGAAGTTGATGACACAGGATGATGAGAATGAGAGGACCATTCTTCTAAGATTTGAGGAATATTGGGACAATTTTGAAGAAGATGGTCTCCCGTACAAAGTTTGCATGGATATCGAAATTTGTGAGGTTTGACGGATGATTTCTCATCAGATGTTTCATTCAAAGCAATGGTTGCTTGGTTGCCCCTCTGAGGAATTTGATTCTTCTTTTTATTCTTCCCTTTCTTCTTCTTCTTAGCCATTTGGTTACCAGTACCAATACTTTCACCAGGCGAAGGGGAAGAAGGGGAGGAAGAAACAACCGAGGAAGAAGGCAAAGGGTCAACTTTTGGATCAACTGGAGGTTGATTTTGTCCAGTTGGAGTTGTACTCGATTATGGAGAAATCACAACATTTTGAACCAAGGAGGTTGAAAACAACCATACTAGCAAGCCAATGGTAAATCTCGTAAAGGAAAATGTAGCCATATGAGGAGCACCAATATTTCCGAAAGGAGGAAAAGGACTAGGATTCCCATCAAAAGGAATTCCTTGATCGGTGGACTCTAGATTTGTCGCCATATGTTTCAACCTAAGATCAACTAAGGAGCAAGCGTGGAGGATGTTATCCACGATCAATTAATTTTATTTTAATCAAAGTAACATAACAAAAAAAAAGAGGGATAATCTAGGCAAAAGGTTTACCAAGAAACTGTGAACTGCAGAATACCTCCTGGCGAACCAAGAAGTACGGGCAGACAATCTCCTCGAATGTTGTGTTTGGTGTATCACAGTGTACAAGGCGGCTGACTCAGTTACCTAAGGATGGATAGCAACCTATTGTTTTCCTCCCATATATACCCGAAAGCACGTGGAGGCCCAATCCATATAAGCGTTGTCTAATGCAAAACTGCACAATGAGAGCAATCCCATATAATTTACATACTGTAACACCGCCTTATATACCCGAAGCTACATGGATGAGCTACAATATACTCACGTACGTGGAATGAGGTATCACACTCGGGATGTATTGCAGACAAGTTAGCGACAACTATTTTGTTTTACGACGCCGAAATAGTTAGGTGACAATACTCCATTAGGTAAATTCCGATAAATTTTAAGTTGATCTTCTTTAAAGTTTTCCTTTCAAGGTTCACCACGTGATGTATGTTTGCAATTCCTAAAATGCAACTAATGCGATAAGCATTCTTTCCATTCAATTTAACGATGAAAATCCTAGCTACTTAGGGATAGAGCAATTAGATTTCTTTTGATCAAAGAGAAAATACCACAATCTAAATGCAATTTCCTTACACTATTCCTATGAGCACACAAAAACTTTTTCAATGCATCATGCATGTATTTCTTTTCGATTTCCTTAATGTGAATATGAACAAAAGGAAATATGCACATACAATCAATCAATCTTTCATAAGAACGAAGACTTTTACGACAATTCTAATTTGAAGGAAGGGAAGACTTTACGACACTTTCTTTCGAATGAAGATTAATCAATTATATCCTAACTTTGACTATTGATCGATAATGACAAAGAAAACATGAAGAAACATTAATCAATCCAATCAAAGTTGGGCTAGACTAGGAGATAACAACTCATTTTTTGAGACATAGCATTCATTGATCAATCAACAAACAATCAAACAGAGAAAATTTGGCAAAAAAATCTTTCCAAAGGTGGGAAAATGATCCTAGGAGGATCAATGTAGCCCAGAGTGGGAGACAGTGCACTTTAGAGCACTGTCCCTAAGCCAGGGGTGCTCTGCAGTGCACTATGTCCCTCACAAGCTTGTGCTGGTGATAGTAAGCCATTTCAAGAGGCAACTTGACACAGTTTTGACCAATTTTTCAATGTAAACAACTGAATTACAATCTATGAACACAAATGAGGTCTACAAGGATGTCTTAGGAGGTGGATAAGCTACTAGGAAAGATGATTATTCCCTTGTATGGTCGCCAATTTGTTTTGGAGAATTTAGTATCTACAGATAAATACTAATTCCCTAGATAAGTAGCTGTATCTAGAACAACAATTTAAAGTGTTTTAGAATTTTCCTATAAGAAATAGATAAGATGAAAAGATAGAAGGCCTACCTGTAGTTCCGCTTTCCTCTCATCTCCCTTGTATCGATTTCGTCGATCCTTCCCGTACTTAATCCGCTTGAGAAGTACCCTGTAAACAAAACAGAAGACAAAGAACCGATCAAAGCATACGTTCTATTGAATATAAGTGAAAGGAATCAGATACAATTCACACAGATATGCATTATAAAACAATACAAACATATGGAAAAAGGTTCAAACACCTCATTAGATAGAAGAAGGAATTACAACCATTGGTGTCTGATTCAACGCCAAATCTCATAGCAACATTATCTCCTTACAATTCAACATAGTCCAGCCCCCTGATCACTTATATGAGTGGTCAATTTATAGGAATATGAAGAAGGTTTTGTAATTAATGGTGGCATTGAATGACCTTCCATATTTAGAATTAGTTCCATGGAGGAAGGGATGAGAGGATAGGATTGTTGAGTCCCAAACTTGCATCTTCCCTATACACCTGTTAAGCCTTTTTTTTCCAGTTACCTGAACCTCCAAGCTGTCAAATCATTGCATATTAGTTTAAAAAGAGCATATAAAATGGTTTTCTAACTATGTCTTGTGATTGTTGTTTGATTTAGATTTTTGCTCAGTCAGCTGCGGAATCTTGTCACTTTCCGCAGCCAGCTCAACTTTCCGTAGCCTTTTTGTTGAAGTCTATGTTACAGGTGTCTACTGGAGAATCCGGCCACATGGGCAAGTTGCAAATGATGTGGACATGGAACATGTCCCCTTGGTTCAGCCGAATCACTCACAGAAGACCGTGGTCAAAGACAGTCGAGCGGTGGTCAACCTAAGAGTTTTACGGTGGCAGAATTTTGTTTTTCACCACGTGAAGACTTGCGTGGCAAATTCCTAAATCCCAGGAGGCGTGCTAACACCTGTGGATTGCTCTGTGAACCAAATCTAACAGCCACCCTCCTTGGATTTAATTTTCACGGCTACCATATTGCTAGATTTCCAGACGTGGTTATTCACGTGTCTGTTTATCAGTGCAGATTTTAGGAAGTAGTTGTGTCATTTCTTGTTATAAATAAAGCATTCTCATACGCATATTAGCTAGATTTTTGTATGTAATTTTGACTGTTTTACGAGCCCAATGTGCCGTGACTTAATCCTTATATTATGACTGCATTTTAATACATGAGAAGACACTGTTTTTAAGCTCAATTCGTGGTTGATTTCTGATTGGCCGAGGTTGCAGAG
>APFE030557179.1:36138-70349 GCA_000404065.3 Pinus taeda | reverse complement strand
AGAGAAAGAAGAAATGAATCCGATCATATCTTGTAATGCATTGGCATGAATTATCACTTCTAAAATATCAATATAGAAGGACATATCAAGAAGAAAAAGGTAATAGTGTTGATTGATTCTGGCAATACCCATAATTTTATTCATTGTAAGATAGCCAAGGAATTGAATTTATTCCTATATCCAACACCAGAGTGTCAAGTGATGGTTGCAAGTGGAGGAACCATAAATTTCTATAGAAAGTGCCATAATATCAAGCTATCCATGGGAGAATATGTATTGAATAGCCTAAGGCTTTCCATTCCAATGGGTGGTGCTGATGTTGTACTAGGAGTCCAAAGGCTACAATCCTCGGGTACAATAGATTTTAATTTTCAAGGACTTTCATGAAATTTTGTTCGGAAGGAAAGGAAGTTGAATTAAGGGGTATCGCAGGGAAATCAAGAAAGATAATCAACTCTAACGGAATGAAAAAGCTTATAAAGAAAGAAAAACAAGGTGTAATTTCACAATTATGTTCGCTAGAGGTTCCCACATCGAAATCATCTATTTCTCCAGATCTCCAAAAGTCTTGGACAATCATTCCAAGGTATTTGAGACTCCCAAAGGCCTCCCACCTATTCGTGATCATGATCATGCTATTCATGTTATTCCAAGATGTGTTCCTCCAAACATTAGGCCTTACAAATATCCCTATGCCCAAAAGAGTGAAATTGAACACATGGTTGCAGAAATGCTAGAGGCTGGTATAATTCAACCTAGTCAAAGTTCTTTCTTTGCTCTAGTAGTATTGGTGCACAAGAAGGATGGATCATGGCGCATGTATCCTAATTATAGGGAGATCAACATGCTCACTATTATAGATAAATTTCCCATTCCTGTCATCGATGAATTATTGGATGAATTGCATGGATCAATTTACTTCACCAAGTTGGATCTTCGTTTAGGTTATCATCAAATAAGAATGAAGACTGAAGACATTCCAAAAACAATATTTAGAACTCATGAGGGTCATTATGATTTTTTCGTCATGCCTTTTGGCCTTACCAATGCACCTTCTACATTTCAAGGTTTGATGAATTCCATTTTCAAACCCTTAGAAAATTTGTGTTAGAATTTTTTGATGATATACTAATCTACAACAAGTCTTGGAAGGATCATGTTCAACATGTTGACAAGGTGCTACAAATATTGAAGGAGAAACAATTATATGCAAAAAGATCCAAAATTTTCTTTGGAGTACAAGAGGTGGAACATCTGGGTCATATTGTATCTCATGAAGGAATTAAGGTAGACCCTAGACAAATTAAAGCCATTAAGGAATGGAAAATCCAAACATCCATAAAGCATCTGCGAGGATTTCTCAAGTTGACTGGTATTATCGCAAGTTTGTTAAGAATTATGGGAGAATATCAAATCAGAACGAAGCTTGAAGACATTTCAAAAACAACATTTAGAACTCATGAGGGTCATTATGAATTTTTGGTCATGCCTTTTGGCCTTACCAATGCACCTTCAACATTTCAAGGTTTGATCAATTCCATTTTCAAACCACTCCTTAGAAAATTTGTGTTAGTATTTCTTGATGATATACTAATCTACAACAAGTCTTGGAAGGATCATGTTCAACATGTTGACAGGGTGCTCAAACTATTGGAGGAGAAATAATTATATGCAAAAAGCTCCAAATGTTTCTTTGGACTACAAGAGGTGGAATATCTGGGTCATATTGTATCTCATGAAGGTGTTAAGGTAGACCCTTGCAAAACTAAAGCCATTAAGGAATGGAAAATCCCCACATCCATAAAGCATCTGCAAGGATTTCTCGGGTTGACAGGGTATTATCGCAAGTTTGTTAAGGATTATGGGAGAATAGTAGCACCTCTAATAACATTATTGAAGAAAGATGCATTTTCATGGACTCAAGAAGCAACAAAGATTTTTGAACATCTTAAAGAGACAATGTGCCAAGCACTGGTATTAGCTACGCTAGACTTCACAAAGAACTTTATTGTGGAATGTGATGCTTCAGGAAATGGAATTGGTGTTGTTTTAATGCAAGAAGAAAGACCCATTGCTTTCGAAAGTCATCCAATCAAAGGAAATTATTTACAAAAATATATTTATGAGAAGGAAATGTTGACAATACTATATACACTTAAGAAATGGCGATCCTACCTAATGGGAAGACACTTAAGGTAACAATGGATCATGATAGTGTTAAATACTTTTTGGAACAAATATTATCTTCAAAAGAGAAACAAAAATGGGTCACAAAGATGTTGGGTTATGACTTTGAAATCATCTATAAAAAAGGGAAGCAAAATGTTGTGGCAGATGCACTCTCAAGAAAGGATGATGATGTGGAAACATTTCTTTGTGCCATTTCTATTATCCAACTAGATTAGATAAATGAAGCAAGGGATGAATGGAAGAATGACGAAGAAGTGTGGGCACTCATTCAAAAGATACAACAAGATCCTAGTACATATGATACATTTAGATGGAAAAATGATTCATTATGGTACAAAGATTGCTTCTACGTATGTAATAATTCCCAACTCAAACAAAATATTCTTATGGAATTGCACGCTTCTCCCTTAGGAGGGCCCTCAGGATTTTTAAAATCTTACCACAAGGTTAAGAAGGAAATTTTTTGGGATGGCCTTAAATCTGATATTCAAAATTTTTTGGTGGAATGTTTGGTTTTCCAACAAAATAAAGTTGAAACAATAAGACCCCAGGTCTATTACAACCTTTATACATTCCAAGCCAACGTTGGGAGGAGGTTTCAATGGATTTTATTACAGGTTTACCCAAGTCGGAAGGAAAGAGTGTCATCATGGTGGTAGTTGACAGACTTACCAAGTATGCACACTTTTGTGCATTATCTCATCCATTTAAAGCCATTACAGTTTCTACTGCATTTATGGAAACAATTCAAAATCTACATGGAAACCCAAATATTATTGTAAGCGACATAAATCCCATTTTCACTGGAATTTTTTGGACATAATTATTTTCTTGACTGGGTACTCAGTTAGCTCATAGCTCATCTTATCATCCTCAATCTGATGGAAAAACTGAGATAGTAAAAAAATGTTTGGAAGGATATCTTCGTTGCTTTGTCTTTGATAAACAGACACAATGGATCAAATGGTTGCCTCTGGCTGAATGGTGGTATAACACTTCCTTTCATACCGTAGTAAAAATAACCCATTTATGGAACTTTATGGATATCATCCACCATCCATCACATCATATTTAAGAGAAAATTATAAGGTTCAAGTAGTGGAAGATCACATCGAGCATCAACAATGAGTTCTCTAACTCTTAAAGGATAACCTCACTTTGGCACAGAATAGAATGAAACAATAGGAATATCAACATCGCAACGAAAGAAGTTTTGATGTAGGTGACTGGGTATTCCTACGGCTACAACCATATAAACAAATGTCCCTCAAGAAAGCTAAGAAGGATAATAAATTATCACCAAAGTATTATGGTCCATACAAGGTGTTGCAAAATATTGGTACTATGGCATACAAATTGGAGCTTCCTGCAGCTTCCCGAGTGCACCCAATTTTCCATGTTTCATGTTTAAATAAGGTTATAGGTGACAAGCTCCCAGGTCAAACAATATTGCTAGAACTTGATGAGGAAGGAAAAATCATATTGGAACCTAAAGCAGTCACAGAAACAAGAACTCGCCAGCTACGAAATCGATCAATTTCGGAGTATCTCATCAAGTGGAAGAACTTACCTTCTGAAGATTCCACATGGGAGGATGAGAATTTTATACAAAAGCATCCATAACTACTCAAGCGTTGAGGACAACACTTTTTTGAAGGGGAGGGGCATGTTAGCTCCCTATAATAATAGTGATTCACCCATGACTATTGTCATTGTATCCCTTATTGTTATTATTGTGCCCCTATTGTTATCAGTGTGCCCCAAAGAAGCCCACTATTATTATTTTTGTGCCCTTATATTATTAGTTTTGTCGACTTTGATTATATTGTGACCCCTTAGACTCCTATATATAGAAAGGAGGTTTAGTCATTTGTGTCATCCAAGAATTGTTCATTTGTGTAATGTAAAGGAGGTTTTCCCCTAGAAGAGGCTTCTTTTGAAGTCGTTGATCTATCTATTCTATCATTTTGTAAGTTGGTTTCATAACATTTCCTCTCTTTTTTTCTCTTTTTCTAAGTGGATTTCTTAATGGACACAGAGGGTGACATGGTCATGAAATGGTGTTGGTTTAGATGTGGCGAGGTCAATGCCCTCCTCTTTCAACCCAAAACGGGCCTGCATTATGATTTCTCAATTGAGATTTCATTCCTGTAGATTTCCACGACTTCCTCTAGTACTATAGGAAACTCCTGTCGTAACTACAAGAAATCCTTGTAGAAGTCATAAAATTGCCCAAAAATTTGGATTTTTTTTTTATGGTTGGAGATGAGTATGGATGCATGAGACATGGTGGTCATGGAAGATATGAAATGAATGAAGGAAGAATGGGGTTTTGCATGGATTTCTACCCTCTGAATTTGGTGTCCATCATTTTCTTGAAAACCTGCAAAAACTAGGAATTGTTATGAGTGGGCAGGTTCGAGCTCCCTGCCATTACATTTTTGTGCTTTTTTCTATTTTTTTTGAAAGACAACCAGTTCACCTCAAAGAAGGTTTTCGGCCTGTTTGCCTACCCTAGGCACATCAAGAGAGGTTTTTGGCTTGTTTTCATGCCTTAGGCACCTCAGGGGAGGTTTTCACCCAGGGGTCTTTTTTTACTTTCACTCTTGTGCTGCCTCAAGGAGGTTTTCAACCCAAAAGTGGGCCTTAGGTTCTTCATGGAGGTTTTCACCTAGGTCTCTTATTGTATTTTTTATTTTTTTCAAAAATTCAACAGTCTTCAAGAATTTAGTGAGGTGGAAGCAGAGACTCCTTCAATCACCATCACTTGCTTACTAATACTACTAACAAACTCTTCCTTTGATAGAGATTTTTTGTAGGATTTCAATATATACCCACCGACAAGCAAATGGATACCTTCTTCATCAATGGTCCTTATCTGTATAACCCCATTGTCATGGCACTTTTCTATCACATATGGGCTTAGCCATTTGGTCATCAACTTGCCTTTGAAATCCTTGAACCTAGAGTCATACAGCAGAGCCCAATCACATTCTTGAAACAATTTGTCTTTTATATTTTTTTCATGCCAAACCTTTATTTGTACTTGAGTCACCTCTGTGTGCATTTGGGCTTACATCCTAAATTCATCTAACCCATTGAGTTGAAGCAACCTCTCTTGATGTGCCCTTGTAACACCCAAATACAACTGTGTTGTCACTATTAAAGTATTGTACTCAAACTCAATGGAGATCAGAGCCTTCTTCCCATAGATCAAATCATAAGGGGTGAAGCCAATAGTTGTCTTCCAAGTTGTATTGTAGGCCCAAGTTTCCTCCATTAGTCTGTCAGCCCAATCCTTCCTGTCGTTGCTCACCACCTTTGTGAAAATGCTTTCCAATGCTCCGTTGGTAACTTCTACTTGTCCATTGGCCTGATGGTGGTAAGGAGTTGATTTCATGTGCTTGATGTTATGTTGGCTTAACAAGTTCTCAATCATGTGTGAGGTGAATTGAGTGCCCTAATTAGTGACTATATTTCTAAGGCATCTAAACTTGTAAAACACATTATCCCTCAAGAACTCAACCACTTTATCTTCTGTGGCTACCTTGATAGCCTTGGTTTCAGCCCACTTTGTCAAGTAGTTAGTGCACACAATTATGTACTTTTTTTGTCCTCATGGTGGATCAATGGGCCCAATGAAATCCATGCCCCACTTTTCAAATAACTCAAAGGTAACTTGAGGTTGCAAAGGCATTTCTTCCCTGGGAGTAGGTTTCCCCGTTCTTTAGCACCGATCACATTCGCTGGTATATCTTCTTGCATATTGGTGGAGAGTGGGCCAATAGTAGCCAACTCGTAGTATCTTGAAGGTTGTCCTTTTGTTTGCAAAGTGACCTCCACAAGGCCCATCATGACAGGCCAGAAGGATGTCAAAATCTTCCTCCTCCTTTACAAATCTTTTCAGAATTTGATTTGGGCCTAGCTTGAAGAGATTGCCCTCAATCCAAGTGAATGGGATGCTTTTCTTATAATTATGTTATTTTCCTTAGAGGACAAATTTGGAGGGAACTGTGCATCTACTAAGTAGTTGGATATGTTAGAAAACCATGGAGAGAGAACTGAAATAGCGAATAAATTCTCATATGGAAGCTGGTCATCAACCATTCCTTCCTCACCTGCAGGCAAAGCCAATCTAGACAAAAAATCTGCAACTACATTTTCTCTACCAGGCTTATCAATGATATTTAGATCAAAATGTTGTAACAAAAGCAACCACATAATAATTCGGGCATTGATATCAGGCTTGTTCATCAGATATTTAATAGTAGCATGGTCAGTATGTACAAAGGTCTGGTAACCAATGATGTAATGTCTAAATTTATTCAAGGAATGGACAAAAAATAGGAGCTCTTTTTCAGTCACAGTATAGTTCAATTCAGCCTTGGACATATTTTGTTGATGAAGTAAATGACATAAGGTAGCTTGTCATCTATCTGGCCTAGAGATGATCCTATAGCTTTGTCAGAGGCATTGGCATGGATGTGGAAAGGAAGAGCCCAATTTTGGCCTTGGAGTATAGGTGTAGTAGTCAACTTGTCCCTTAGGGTTTCTAGGGCCTCTTGGTAGCTTTCTGGCCATAAAAATTGGGAGTCCTTGGCCAATAGTCCAAACAAAGGTGAGGCTACCTTGCTGAAGTCTTTTGTGAATCTCCTATAGTATCCATCTAAACCTAAGAAACTTATGACATCCCTCTACTTCTAAGGAGTAGGGACCCTCTTTATGATAACAATCTTATTTGGGTCCACTTGCAGTCCTTCCTGGGATATTGAGCGACCTAGAATAGTCCCTGCAGTCATCAAGAACTCACACTTTTCAGGGGTAAGGGATAAGTTCATTTCAATTCATTTTTTAATACTTTTCCTAGGTTATAGAGAGCCTCCAGAAAATCACACCCATAGGGGGTGAAATCATCCATATAAATTTCTACAGAGTCATGGACTGGCTCTGCAAATATTCTTAGGACTACCCTCTGAAAAGTGGTAGGGGCATTGCATAATCCAAAAGGAAGGACTCTATATGCAAAGGTACCCCAAGGATAGGTGAAGGAGGTTTTATCTTGGTCCTCTGGGCTGATCTGGATCTAATTGTAACCATTGAATCCATTTAGGAAAGAGAAGAAATTCTTTCCTACCAGACCACTAATACTTGGTCAATGAAAGGTAGAGGGAAATGGTCATTTTTTGTGGCTTTTTTTAGCTCTTTGTAGTCGACACATATCATCCACTTCCCATTTTTCTTTAGAATCAGAACCAGTGGAGAAACCCACTCACTATTTGAGATGGGGTAAATGAACCCTCCATCCAACAACTTCTGCAGTTTTTCTTTGACGATATCCTTGAGGGTTGGGTTCATTCTCCTATGAGGTTGGCACACTGGCTTGTAGCCTTCCTTGATGTAAATGTGGTGAGTACACATTGAAGAGTGCACTCCCTTCATTTCCTTATAACTCCAGGTAAAGGCATCCAAATTATTTCTTAGCATGTCACATAAATCCTCTTCCTGATGTGCAGAGAGAGGGGTTGATTTTCAATGTTCTTTCTGAACCAAATTCTATCATCTTGACATGAGTAGGACTTGACTCAGCTAGGCAAAAAATTAGTCCAAGGGTTATCTTCAACTTTCTTCGCTAACTCATCAAGAAACATGATGTTGGGGGGCTGATTCAGGAGGATTTACTCAATTAGGTCGTCTTCATCTGGTTTCCCCCCTCCTATAGTAGCATATAGGGTACAGATTGGGGAAGAGTAGACTTCATATTCCTCCTCCTCTTCTTACCATAAAGGTAAGTCATGATCCAGAGATGCTTGAGAAGGAAGGTACAAGATCAATTGTTTGGACAAATGCCCATTTTTAATGGTCATATTCCCAACCTTGCAACTTATGTAAGCATCAGCAGTGGCTAACCATGGCCTTCTAGCGATGACAGTATAACCATTGAACTTGGTCTTAGGTTGTGTTGTGTTGTGCAACAAGCCTCCATTTATTTGTTAAATGAAACTTAGGTGATTATAATACGAATAAATGGGGACCCTTAAAAAATTAAAAAACATAGGAATATGATTTAACTTAAAAAATTTCTTAGGAATAAATTTGATTTTCTTTTCAATAAAACCTCACTAAAGCTTAAATGGCCAAATAAGGCCACTTTAAAGGAAAATACGAAAATATCGCATATCACAAAGTCTCAAGAGTATAATAGTTCATCTACCAAGTTAAGACTTGATAGCCCCCGGGAAACCCAAGCATATTCATTCTTTATAAAAAGCTTAAATTATAAATGAGAATTCCTTACGATGAATGCTCCTCGCATCACAATCCCACAGCAGACAAGAAATATGTCCAAAATGCCTCCCTCTTGTGAAATGTGGTAAGTCATCGAACCCGACGAAACATTAAACTATATCATTAAAATACAATCGCATCTGGATGTATCGCAAAAATGTCAATAAAATTCGCTCGTATCATTCCAAATGGTTCCGATTGTGATAAATCTATTCATTAAAGAAAAGTGCCCAAGGAACTCGTAAATCTTAAATAGAAGCTCTGCTTAAATATAAACCTAAGGGCCTGCTACACTGCCACGTCATTTATCGCAATCACAATCGCTAAAATATTTTGGCAATATCTATTCCCCGCTGTCTTGAAATCGCTGATTGCAATATTACAATAATGTGATTATTGCAATCACAAATCTCCCATGTTTAACACACCGATACAGTGATAACTCTATCACATATCGGCACAACACTTAAAGAATAAACTTGTTTAGCATCTGAAGAAGTTTTGCGATGCAATATATTAATGAATAATAAATAAACCACGCAGAGCCATGATTTAAGTTAATTAATGGGTTCTAATAGTATTTATGGTTTCAAGGCCCAAGGAGATTTGGTGACCTATTTAGATTGATTTGCATTAAAATCTCTCTTTCCGTCATTTCAAAAGCTTTATGTGTTCACATGTTTTTACGTTTAACTCCTATTTTCTCTTCATTTTCTCTGTATTCTCCGTAGTGTAGGATTTCTCCCAAGAAAGAATTGTGAAGCAAAATGGCTAAGTCTAAGAAAGGAAAGAAGTATGGTGAAGCCACTCAATCCTCTATGTTTGATGTAACAACAATTCCTCCATTATTCTCAGATACAACATGCACTATTGATAGGGGGACTTCCTCATGGGAAGCTATGTACAATTTGTTGGAAAACGAGGGTCCAAAAAAAATTCAAACAGAAGAAACAACAGATGATACCACTTCTTCTCAAGCTTCTTACTTTGAAGTTGCAAGTTCTTTCCTACACATAATTTCTGCTAGACCGAATATTTTACCATACACTGATATGGTAAAATGGATAATAGACAACATTAATATTTCGGACTGTGCATTCTAGACAAGAGGTTATTGGTTCCTTCACAACAGAAGACCTAAAGAGAATGTATCATATACCAGACCCACAAAAGTTATATGATAAATCCTTCCTCAAACATTTCACAAAGGAGAATGAGGAACCATTAGACCTAGTTCCGAAATGGAAATATAATTCAATCAAGTTCAAACAAGAGAAATCGGGTATGTATCCTATAACATCTCTCGTTGCTCCCTACTCTCGTGTCACAACTATGATGTGTAGATTATTTGGGCATGTTGATACAACCAAGATTTCTGTTGAGTGGGTTCCCCTAATAGATGCAAAAATGAACTCTTTTATTATGGATTGGGGTACCATTTTGTCTAACAATCTCCCCATGCAAATTAAGGAATATAGGCAAAAATGATATGTCACCACTAGAACAGTCCCACTGTTTTTTATGAGTTCCTATATTATGGATGCAATCTATTTCACCACTAGTTTTCCAACTATAGGGTGGAAATGGACAATTCAAGACCATTCTTTGGGAGTCTATATTACCAACCCCATTTCTACAAAATATTTCAAGGAACTATGTTACCCATCCACCAAGGGGTTTTTGACAAGAAGGCCCCAAGGTTATCCGATGAGGCGAAGATTGATATTTTACCAGTTGGTAGGTGGTTTGGGGAAGAACTATTTACTTATGTCTAATTTTTGGAAGCATAGCACCCCCTCATGTACTCCCTTGGTATTTACCCAATAAGCTTCTTTGAGGGAGATTTCTTACCAAACTGTAGGGGATGGCATAACCAAAACCTTGAAAGAATCCAAAAAATCCCTTTGGACTTCTTTTCTTCTCCAATGTGGTGTCTATGCATTGCACAATTTCAAGCATGCTGCGATTGAAATCGAACATATTTTATGTTTGAAGCTCGTTACCATTCTTGGCAGGCAGTATGACCTCAATAAGGTCGCGCACGACTTCACTGATTTAGTTAAAATAAGGAAATTCAGCCACGAGGAAGATGATTTTGATAATTTATTTGAGTTGGCCGAGCTGTTTTCTACAAGTATAACATCTGGCTACTTTGAGAATCAATCCACTAGATTTGGCCTGTTTCCACTAGTACAAAAGGAAAAGGTTACTGAAGGTCCCTTTGGACCTATTAGAAATACCTAAGTCAAATACTCAAAAGGAAATACCTCAAGCCACAACTTGGAAGAGAGCTCAAAACACGATTCTGAGCATGATTAATAGAAGGTCTCAAAACATAATTTTAAGTTTAACTCAGAAGAAAAATCAGAGCAAGATTTTGAACATACATCAGAGCAGAGATCGGCCCAGAATTTGGAACAAGGCTCACAACATGACTCGGAGCATGATTCATAGAAAAGTTCACAGAAAAGCCTAGAAAAGAGTCCTGAAAAAGACATTAAGAAGGAATCATAAAATCCCTCAACATAGAAAGAAGTGGAAGATGTTTCCACTACAGTGTACATAGAGGAGATCCCCTTGAAAAACCAACTGGATGAGGCATGGCAACAGTTTGATCGACAACTCAAAGGACAACAAGGGGAGAAAAATGTTGAAACAGAAAACATACTCAACACACCCCAGAATACTGAACATGTCTCATTCACTAACATAGCTACTGACAAAGATGTTGCCACAGAAGAGATTGAAATCATATCGGCCTTCCCCTCAACAGAAATTGTTCTCAGTGTAGAGGAAATTCCTCCTCTTGATGTCTTTTACAGTCTAAAACATCGGGATGTGGTAAAAATTCAGAGGAAGAAAAGGAAAATAGAACAATCCTCAGTGGTAAGCCCTGACAATGAGCCAATGGATGTCGTTTGGAAGGATAGCCCCATGGACGCTTTGGATAATTTGACCAAACTATCATAGTTTGCAGGTGCTTATGCATCTTCCACTATTGATAAGGTAGGGGAAGTCAAACAACTAATACGGGAGAAAGATGAGAGGATACATCAATTAGAACATTAGTTGGGCGAAGAAAAGTAGAATGTAGACCATCAAATGAAAGCACAGATGGCACATCTACAATAGAGATTTGATCAGTTAAAGCTCCAGTATCAAGCAGAGACAAGTGCTAAAGATGCTCAAATACAAAAACTGTTATTTTATTTGGAACAACTGAAATATAATCCTAAAATTGAGGATTTTGTTAAAGAATCACTAGAACTCAATTCTTTGTTGTCAATGCAATAGGAAAAAATTTGTCGGAGGTTATCGGTCATCAATCCGATGTGCAAGGAAAGCCATTCACTGATGAATCGAGTATCCCATATGAGGGTCACTTTCAACGATATTGATGAGGAAAATCTAAGATATATTTCATGGCAAGATACTCCAGAAGGAAGGGTAGAAGATCTCCCCAGGATAGAGGAATCTCACAAAGATATCCTCTTCACTGATTGGAATATTCAACTAAAACAGGAAGAAAGGGCAGTCACAAGAGAAACTGATGTTGCAAGAAACATCATTGAGACCATCAATGACAATTTACATAATGCAAATCTAATACAAGAATTCCCACCTGGAAGTCTTCCCAATATTAGAGCCCTAGAAACAAAATGGCAAGAAAATTCCATAACAAAATAAGAAGCAATTAAACAACTTACAAAACTAGGCTAGGAAGTGTATTGGAGATATATGGTAAAGCCACATAGTCAGTGGCTAGTATTACACTTCCTAGCTGACTTAGCCATGCACATGTTGCCTTCCCTTTCAGATGCAATGTATACCGGCTAGATGCACACAAGGATGAAACAACCTCCTGAACTCAAGCCAATGATGGATATCAGACAACAAATGAAAGAGTAGATATCGTTGCATGCTGAAACTAGTCATTTAAATAAATTTTCTTTTATGTAATTTTCTAACTTATTTTGAGAGTTGTTTAAACCTCCTCAGAACTTCATTCAATGCCTATTTTTGTACTTATATTTTATTATATAAACCCTTTCATGTCTCTTAAGAAAGTGTTTGGAATTTTATAAATAAACTCTTATTATCTTGCACTTTTGTACTTCAAAATTTATCTTTGTAGATTCCTTGGATCAGAGTCCTGAAATCTTGTGAAGAAGGCTTACAAAAGCTTGCACTTTTGTACTTTGAAAACCATCTTAACAAGACAGACTGGACTGGAGCTACTTACATTATGAGCAGACTAATATGCATCAGGTACTTATATATTTGTGTATTTATTCGTTCATGAATTGATAGCCATTTTATTATATTGTTTATCATATGTATCTTTTTCCATACAATGTTGTATCCATTCACTTTTGAACATACTAGGACTGTCATTTCTAATACGTTGATCAGCAAGTATTTAAACGATATTTGATGCGATATATGCTTATAAATTATTTTGATTAACTATTTAATCAAAATAATTATTTAAAAAATATTTTTCATTTCTGTTAGTATTTTGTTAATCTTCATTATCAAGTACTAAAGATCATCATTGTAGATTACACAAGTATAAGTAAATTCCCATGTAATATATAGATAAGTTATACATATATGTGTTTTAGTTGAAAACCACCTCATCTATCACTTAGTTTTGGAAATCAAACACCCTATCCATCCTATCACATTTTTACTGAGAAACTGCTCCCATTATATCCATTCGGAGCCACTAATCCAAACGGAAAAGGGACGGTTTTCAAGTTCCTGACTGGGTGGTTTTCCCCCATGTTGTTGTAGCGATTTTCGAGGCATTAACATTTTGGCGCTAGAAGGAGGGCCAATACTATGAATGGAAAAGAGAACTCAATCTAAATTAGCAAGCCATTCCAAGAGTCACTCGCCCTCAAGATCACCTCCAACTTATAGAGCCTCATCTAAAACTCCTATTTGTCGATTAGAAGTTGAGTAGTCACCCCCTAAATCTCCTAGTACAATTCTTAAAGTACCTTCTTCAGATTATAATCTTGAATCACCCGAGGTTCAGTCTTTAATAAAGAAATTAGAGCAAATCTCTATTTTAGCAGAAAATCCTGTCCCATCTGAAGCATCTGAAGGAAGTATCACTTCTGTTTTACAACCCACTTAGATTCTAACCTGTTCTCAAAGTGATAAGCTTGGAGTTCCTCCATTTTAATTTCCTCTTCCTTCTTTTCGAAAGAAAACTAAGAAATTTGAGTTGTCGACATCAACTAGTGAGGTTTTATTGAATTTCCCACCGTAAACACCTTCATTCCCTCCATTCATTCACACTTATTCTTATCAAAGTACTAATGATTGCCAAACCCTAGAAATCAACCTGCCTCTTCTACCACTCAAACTCCCTCAATATCCACTTCCCCTCAAACTCCAATAATGGCAGGACAACAACCACCACCACAAGTCAGACCATGGGTCAATCCTGGTGCTGTAAAAATGACGCCTCCCCTTCATGACCTACCTAAGAATACTAAAAGATGGATGTTAAAATTCAATCCTGATGATGGATTGCTTGCTGAGGAACATCTCCATAATTATATGTTAGCTATCAATCTTAATGGAGTAGCCAAAGAAGATTGTGTAGTAAGATTATTTCCCTACACTCTCCAAGGATCAACAGGTTCATGGTATTTTTCATTACCACTAGGATTTATTACTAATTGGGATATGTTTGAAGAGAAATTTCTAGCCAAATTTGGTGATGATCGTACAATCACATCCCTTATCAATGATATTTCTAATTTAAAAGCTAAATTGGGTGAAAATATAAAATACTTCAATTCCATATTCAATAAATTGCTAAATAAAATCCCAACCACATCAAGCCCTGGCGTTGATGTCCAAATTGAGTGGTATATTTATTCTCTCGCTTCCAATATAGCATTTTTTGTAGATAGAGCTAATAAAGCTACTTTGTTATAAAAAATGAAAGAAGCCCTGTCTGTAGAAAAGAGAATAGTTGCATTAGAAACGAAAACATCCTAGGAAGATAGAAAACTGAAAAAGGTTTCATTTAAGGATGAACCAAAGAATAAATCCCCTAAGGATCCTTTTGATCTTGAAGGTCTGCAAAAAGTCCTAAAAACTATGTCAAATGAAATGGTAGAGATTAAGAAACAAGTAGTTGAATCCTCTTCTAAAATACCTTTCAGATCCTTCAGGAGGAATCAAACATCTAATCCTCAGCCACCAAATACAATATCCAATGCTAAATATAAATTAGAATAAGAGGAAGAAGAAACTGCATTGACTGATGAGGAGATTGAAGATGAAGAACTAGTTGAAGTACATGGAATGTGGGATTTCATCCTCCATGTTTTCGATAATGAAGAAGAGAAATATGCTCTACATTCTAGCACCAAGAGTAAGGGCCTTGTTGATTCAACACAATTAAATCAAAAGCAAAAGCTTTCAACCCCTGCTAATAAGGAAAAGGTGGCTAGTAAAAATTCTTCTCCCAAAACTCCTTAACCAACTCCATCCTCATCTAATCTTCCTTATTCATCTAAAACCTTGGTAGTTACTAATACCATGGAATATAACATAGTGGAGGACATTAAGAAAACTATAGCCAATATCTCTCTTCATGAGCTCAGTAAGCTTAAACATCAACAGAAAATATTGCTGAAATAATTGAATGTAGTTCCTGCTTTTCCTCTTCCTGTCGTTGTGATATCCCAAGTTGTAAGAGGAATGGGTAAACCCCCCAATGATTCATCAAATAAGGTTGATCCTACTAATGTTATCTTAATTGGTGACATATCAAATTCACATACTCCCTCTTTCCTCTTGACTTATGAAATTTTCAATAAAAAATTGCACAATTGCTTAATAGATTTAGGGGCCTCTTCAAACATTATGCTGTGAACAGTCTGCACTAAATTAAATGTCTCACCTCAAAAGTCTGTTGTTCATATTATGCAACTTGATAGAACAAAAGTTGAGGTATTAGGAGAAATGAATTCAGTAACTATTAGGCTCTCTTCCAACCCGCAAGTTTGTCAAGTAATTGACATACTAGTTGATGATATACCTAAGTTCTATGGTTTAATTCTGAGTAGAGATTGGTCTGAAAAGCTCCACGACTATTTTGCAATATATTGGTCTCACATGTGGCTCCCTTACAATGGAAAGCCAAACCAAATCAGAATTGACCGAGAAAAGCATTTCAAGCACACAGTGCCTAATTTTGAAGGTGAGAATGAGCCAGTAGCTTCCGACAATAATATCATTGGAAATTACTCCGCTGAGTCCTTTTTAGGGAATTTCAATGCAGAAAAGTCTCCTTTTTTGAAAAACTTTGTTACTTCCCACATTGAGAACTTTTCTCAAATACATTCTTCCAGATGTATAAATCTTGTAGATAAACCATTAGTTAAAACTTTGTTTTGGACATTGTATTTTGATGGATCTAAATCCAATGATGGTGCAGGAGTCGGTTGTATATTAATTAGTCCAGAAGGAGAAAAAACCATGCTAGCATGTAGGTTAGAATTTGAATGCACAAATAATACTTTCGAATATGAGGCACTAATACAAGGTTTGTATAAAGAAATAGGCATCGATTTCAAATATCTTCAAGTCTTTGGAGATTCATAAATTGTTATCAAGCAAGTAAGAAATACCATTCATTGTCTCTCTAGACATTTAAAATATTACCAATCATTAGTCCAGGATCTTACTCCACATTTTTTAGCATTCAACATTTCTCCTATACCTATCCTTCAAAATGCAAGTGCCGACCTTCTGGCTAACATAGCATCCAAGCTTATACCATTTGAGGATTACAATCCATACAGGTTTTCTGTAGAATTGACTTTTAGACCATCCATACCCGATAATGTCACCAATTGGCGAGTCTTTAATGATGACGAGGATGTCATAAAAAATTTAACATCTAATGGGTCATATGATGACCAGATAATAGAGGAAAATGAACATGATAATAATTTGAAATGGAAGCCTAATGAGAATCCCATACCTAAATATGTGGTGAAATTGGAGGATCTTTATGATCATAAGAATAGATTCAAAAAGGTTACTAATTCTAAAATCCAAAGTTCAACCTTAAGGTTTTAATTAGTAAACCTTGGAACTGATATCAAACCTCAAAACATCAATTCAGGACTTGGTCTCTCTCCTAATGAGAGATCAACTTTTATCTATTTGTTAAAAAAGTACAAAGGTATCTTTGCTTGGAACTATGATGATATTAAAACATATGATACTTCTATCATACAACACACCATTCCCATGATATCCTATGAGAAACTTGTACAATAGAAATTAAGGAAAATTCATCTCAATTTAGAAAGTCAAATCAAATCTAAGTTGAATAAACTCCTTAAAGCCAAGATTATCTTTCCTGTTAGGCATTCAAAATGGGTTTCAAACTTAGTACCCATCAGGAAGAAGAATGCTGACATTCGCATCTGTATCAATTTTAGAAATCTCAACAAAGCTTGTCAGAAGGACAATTTCCCATTACCAACCATGGAACAAATACTACAATCAGTAGCTGGTTTAGAACTAATGTCTTTTCTTAATGGATTTTGAGGATATAATGAAATCCTTGTTCATCCAGATGACAAATTAAAGACTACATTCAGGACTAAATGGGGAACCTATGCCTACCAGAAAATGCCTTTCGGTTTAATTAATGCGGGGGCAACTTTCCAAAGAGCTATGGATATAACCTTTAAAGGTCTGATAAACAAAATTGTTGTCATCTATTTGGATGATATAATTGTTTATTCCAAGAACATAAACAATCATTTACATGACTTAATGCAGATCTTTGAACATTGTAAGAAATATAGAATCTCATTAAATCCAAAGAAGTCTTATTTTTCTCTAAGTGAAGGTAAACTTCTATGGGTTATTGTATCCAAAAATGGCATCTATATTGATCCAAATAGAATAAAAGAAATTTCTGAAATTTCTTTACCACATAATAAAAAAATCTATGCAGTCTTTTCTAGGTCAGATTAATTTTGTTAAAAGATTTGTCCTCGACTTTTCCCAAATTGTTCTACCATTACAAACCATGATTAAGAAAAATCCAATCTTTAAATGGGGACATAATGAAAGAGAAGCTTTTGATCTTATCAAACAAGCCATTATGAATGCTCCCTCTTTAACAACTCCAAAATTTTCTAATCAGTTCATTTTGTACACATTTGCTTCTAAAACATCATATGTTGTTGTTTTAACACAACTCAATGATCAAGAAATCAAAGCACCCGTTTATTTCTTTAGTTCTAATTTTCAAGGTGTTGAACTTAAATATTCAAAGGTGGAAAAATAGGCTTTTGCTATTTTCAAATCTGTAAAGCACTTCACGCCTTTTCTCCTGAAAACCCATACTAAAATAATAGTAGCATTCTCAGCAGTGAGACAATCGCTTATGCAAAGGGAAGTAGGAGAAAAAGGGGCAAATTGGGTAGCAACTCTGCAAGAATATGATATTGACATTAGACCAGCCAAAATTGTCAGAGGACATGGTTTTTGCAGATTTATTACAAAATCTTCCAACCTACTAGCAAATGAGGACTCAGGTAACATTGTACATGTATCATAGGTAAGCTTAAATGATACAGAGTCCCAATATGTTGATCTTATTTTCTATTTGAAAATTGGATATACTCCTCTTGAACTCAATCATAAAAGGAAAGGGTCTTTAAGATTGAAAGCAAATCAATATAAAATCATTGATGACGTGTTATTTAGAAGAAATTACGATTATGTATTATTAGTATCCTTGAAAAGTCTAAATCACAGAATGTTTTGCATGAACTCCACGATGGACCAGCTGGTGAACATTTTGGAGGAGATAATACTGCACATAAAATCCTGCATGTTGGGTACTATTGGCCAACCTTGTTCAAGGATACTCATGAATACGTAAGGAAATGAAAAATATGTCAAACACCTGCTAGAAGACAATGAAAACCTGCCTTACCCCTACAACCAATCAACATTGAACAACCTTTTGAATAATGGAGATTGGACATCATAGGTGAGATTGTTCCTCATTCCTTAAAGAAACATAAGTATATCCTTACAATTATAGACTATTTTACTAAGTGGGTGGAAGCAATTCCACTAAAGGTATCCAATTCTAATGCTATCATTGAATTCATTGATCAATTCATTATTACTAGATTTGGCTTACAACCTGCACTTATGTTTGATAATGCATCTTACTTTTCAGGAAATAATATGATTGAATTTTCTCTTAAGAGGGGTTTTAAACTTAAATACTCTGCTAATTATTACCCTCAAGGAAATGGTTTAGCAGAATTAACCAACAAGAACCTCATAAGGATTATTAAAGAACTGTTGATCAAAGCCAAAAGAATTGGCATAAATCTTTGACATTTTCTCTACAGGAAGATCGGATAACTCAGAAGGCCTCAATAGGCACTTCTCCATTCAATCTAGTATATGGAAAACAAGCTATCATTCCTTCAAATCTAGTTATTCCCTTTTTAGCCCTAGTCCAATTTTTCGAAGAAGATCCTTCTTTTTCTCTGCAATTAAGACAATCTCAAATTCTTAAATTAGAAGAAGAAAGGGAAAAAGGCAAACTTATACATACTCGCCATCAACAATTATTCAAATCTTCTTTTGATGCAAATTATGTTTCCAAGAAATCATTTCAAAGTGGAGATCTCATCTTGAAATGGGATAAGGCACAAGAGGAAGAAGGAAAGCATACCAAATTCCAGAAAATGTGGCTTGGACCATTTCAAATTGCTGAACAATTAGGCCCATCAAAATTCATATTGCAAGATTTATTAGGAAAGAGAGATTCTCTTCCTGTTAATGGGCTTATTTTGAAAAAAATATTTTCTTAGAAGATTACATCTTCTATTGTACATTATTGCATTTACTTTTTGTGTTTTATTAGGAAAATAATGTTAAATAGCATCACTTTTGGCTTTACAATAAAATCTCTTGAAATATTTTGATCTTTCACTTTCATAGTAGAAATTCTTAAGGAAATTATGACAACATTTGAAAATTAGCTAAGTATCATAAAACTCTAAACTTCTGTTTTCCCTTGAAGTTATAAATTCTTTGAAAAACCTCAACTTTATAAAATCCTTATATTCTGTTATCAGTCAAGAAAGATTATCTTTAACAAAGTAAAGACTAATTACATCTAAGCATCTATAAATCTAAATTTGTCATCCAAAAATCTTGAGTCAATGATTCTCTCCATCCATTAACTTTAATATTTTTAGAGTGTAATTCAAAAATATATTAACCTTAAAAGGTAAGGGGTCTCATCACGAGCTTGCTTACCATGTTCATAGGGAAATAATAGACTGAAATTACCAACACTGAATATCAAAACCAGGGTAATGGCTTATGATTATTTTAATCTTAAGATAAGGGGCCTCTTTCCAACCAGCTTGTTGAGTTCAATTACAACCACTGAATGGCATTGTCACTTTCTCGTCACCAAACCAGGACAATGGCTTTTAGGTAATAAAAAATTGTTAAAAGAAAAAGAAATAAATAAAAAATAAAAAATGAAATATATATAGATACTTTTGAAATTATCTCTAAAGACTGCAATCTTATATGGATGGGATTTTGAATCATTGATGGTTAAAAGGTAGCCTTGTCGAGGCTATGGACGCCTGCTGGCAGCAGTGGCTCTACCTGTGACAAATGAGTATATCAAAATGCTAAGATGTAAAAATCCCCCTACTTTATCTTTACAACTAGTTAATGATTGATATAGACAAAAAGGGTTTTCATCTATAAGAGGATATAAAAAATAATTATAATTAAGTGAGTTTTTTTATGTCCAGACTAATGTTACTTCTCCAAATATTTCAGAAATATTTTTCTTTCTTGAATTATTTTTACTTAGAAAAGTTTTAGAAATTCCATTATTATCAGAGATAGCTAGTTCTTCCACTGAATTTCCAATTGTTGTGTTGTGCGATAGCCCCCCATTTATTTGTACAATAAAACTTAGGTGATTATAATACGAATAAATGGGGACCCTTAAAAAATTAGAAAACATAGGAATATGATTTAACTTAAAAATTTTCTTAGGAACAAATTTGATTTTCTTTTCAACAAAACCTCACTAAAGCTTGAATGACCAAAGACGGCCACTTTAAAGGAAAATCCGACAATATCGCATATCGCAAAGTCTCAAGAGTATAATAGTTCATCTACCAATTCAAGACTTGTGATTGCGATAAAATAAAGCCCCCGGGGAACCCAAGCATATTCATTCTTTATAAAAGATTAAAGTATTAATGAAAATTCCTTACGACGGAATCTCCTCGCATTGCAATCCCACAAAAAACATGTAATATATCCAAAAGGCCTCCCTCTTGCAAAATGTGATAAGTCATCGGACCCGACGAAACATTAAACTCTATCATTAAAATACAATTGCTTCTGGATGTATCGCAAAAATGTCACAAAACTCCACTCGTTTCATTCCAAATGGTTCTGATTGTGATGAAGATATTCATTAAAGAAAAGCGCCCAAGGAAATCATAAAGCTTAAATAGAAGCTCAACTTAAATATAAACCTAAGGGCCCGCTACACTGCCACGTCACTTATCGCAATCACTAAAAGCTTTTGGAAATATCTATTCAACATTGTCCCAATATCTCTGATTGTGATATTTCGATAATGCGATTATCACAATCACAAATCTCCCATGCTTAACACATCGATACAGTGATATCACTATCACATATCGGCGCATCCCTTAAAGAATAAACTTGTTTACCATTCGAAGAAGTTTTGAGATGCCATATATTAATGAATAATAAATAAACCACGCAAAGGCATGATTGATTTGCATTAAAATCTCTCTTTCTGTCATTTTCAAAAGCTTTATGTGTTTGCATGATTTTACATTTAACTCCTATTTTCTCTTCATTTTCTTTGTATTATCTGTATTTTAGGATTTCTCCCGAGAAAGAATTGTGCAGCAAAATGACTAAGTCTAAGAAAGGAAAGAAGTCTGGTGAAGCCACTCAATCCTCTAGGTCTGATGTAACAGAATACCTCCATTATTCTCAAATACAACATGCACTATTGATAGCGAGACTTCCTCATGGGAAGCTATGTACAATCTGCTAGAAAACAAGGGTCCAAAAATAATTTAAACCAAATAAACAACAAATGCTACCACTTCTTCTGAAGCTTCTTACTTTGAAGCTGCAAGTTCTTTCCTACACAAAATTGCTTCTAGACCGAAGATTTTACCATACAATGATATGGTAAAATGGATAATAGACAACATTAACATTTCTGACCGTGCATTCCAGACTTCAAGACAAGAGGTTATTGGTTCCTTCACAATAGAAGACTTGAAGAGAATGTATCATATACTAGGCACATAGAAGATATATGATAAAGCCTTCCTCGAACATTTCATGATAGACAATGAGGAACCATTAGACCCAATTCTGCAATGGAGGTCTAATTCAAGCAAGTTCAAACAAAAGAAATCAAGTATGTATCCTATAGCATCTCTCGTTGCTCCCTACTCTTGTGTCACAACTATGATGTGTAGGTTATTTGGGCATGCTGATACAACCAAGTTTTTGGTTGAGTGGTTCCCCTAATAGATGTAGCAGTGAACTCTTTTATAATGGGTTGGGGTACCATTTTGTCTAACCTCCCCATGCAGATTCAGGAATATAGGCAAAAATGATTTTTCACCACTAGAACAGTCCCACCATTTTTTATGAGTGACTATGTTATGGATGCAGTCTATTTCACCGCTAGTTTTCCAACTATGGGGTGGAAACTGACTATTCAAGAACCGACGCCCATTCACATATATCACAAAATTCCATGGGAGTCTATTTACTAAACTTGTTTCTACAAAATATGCCAAGGAATTATGTTACCCATCCACCAAGCGATTTTTGACAAGAAGACCCCAAGGTTATCCGATGAGGCCAAGATTGATATTTTACGAGTAGGTAGGTGGTTTGGGGAAGAATTGTTTACTTATGTCCAGGCTTTTGGAAGCATAACACCCCCTCATGTCCTCCCTTGGTATGTACTCGATAAGCTTCTTTCCAGGGATATTGCTTATCGGACTACAGGGGATGGGATAACCAAAACCTTGAAAGATTCTAATAAATACCTTTGGATTTCTTTTTCCCTCCAATGTGGTGTCTATGCATTGCACGATTTCAAGCATGTTTCACTTGAAATTGAACATATTTTATGTTTCATGCTCGCTACCATTCCTGGCAGGCAGTATGACCCCAATCAGGTCATGCACGACTTCACTGCTTCAGTTAAAATAAGTCTATTCAGCCATGAGGAAGACGATTTTTATGATTTATTTGAGTCAGCTGAGTTGTTTTCACAAGTCCAACATTTGGCTACTCTGAGATTCGATCCACCATATTTGGCCCGTTTCCACTAGTACAGGAGGAAAAGGTTACTGAAGCTCCCTTTGGACCTATTAGAAATACTTAAGCCAAATACTAAAAAGGAAAAGACCTTAAGCCACAACTCGGAAAAGGGCTTAAAACACGATTATGAGCATGATTCATATAAGGTTTCAGAACTCGATTATGAGCATAATTCAGAAGAAATATCAGAGCAGGGTTCTGAATAGACATCAGAGCAGAGATCAACCCAAAATTTGGAACAAGGTTCACAACATGACTCAGAGCATGATTCACAGAAAAGCCCATAAAAGTGTCTTGAAAAAGACACTAAGAAGGAATCTTAAAATCCCTCAATAGAGAAATAAGTGGAAGATGTTTCCACTAAAGTGTAAACAGAGGAGACCCCCTTGAAAAACCAACTAGATGAGGCATGGAAACAGTTTGATTGACAACTCAAAGGGCAACAAGGGGAGAAAAATGTTGAAACAAAAAACATACTAAACACACCCCAGAATACTGAACAGGGCTCGCTCACTAACAAAGCTACTGACAAAGTTGTTGCCACATAAGAGATTGAAATAATCTCGAGCTTCCCTCAACAGAAATTGCTCACAGAGTAGAGGAAATTCCTCCTCTTGATGTCTTTTATAGTCCAAAACATTGGGCTATGGTAAAACGACAGAGGAAGAAAAATAAAATAAAATAGTCCTCGTTGATAAGTCTTGACAATGAGATAATGGATGTCATTTGGAAGGATATAACCTCCATGGATCCTTCGGATAATTTGAAGAAACTATCACAGTTTGCATGTGCTTATGCTTCTGCCACTATTGATACGACAGTGGAAATCAAATAACTAATAAGGGAGAAAGACGAGAGGATACAATAATTAGAACAACAATTGGCTGAAGAAAAGCAGAATGTAGACCATCAAATCAAAATCAAAGATTGCACATCGACAACATAGCTTTGATCAGTTAACATCAAGCAGAGGCAAGTGCTAAAGATGCTTAAATACAACATCTGCTATTTTATGTGGAACAACTGAAAGATAATCCTAAAATGGAGGATTTTGTTAAAGAAGCACTAGAACTCAATTCTTTGTTGTCAATGAAACAAGAAAATTTTTGTCATAGGCTATCGGTCATCAATTTGATGTGCAAGGAAAGTGATTCACTGATGAATCGAGTATCCGATATGAGGGTCACTTTCAATGAGATAGATGAGAAAATTTCAGGATACATTTCATGGCAAGATAATCCATGAGGAAGGGTAGCATATCTCCCCAAGATAAAGGAATCTCACAAAGATATCCTATTCACTGATTGGGATTTTCAGCTAAAATAGGAAGAAAGGGCAGTCACAAGAGTAATTGATGCTGAAGCAACATCATTGAGACCATAAATGACAATATACATAATGCCAATCTGATACAGGAATTCCCACCTGGGAGTCTTCCCAATATCAGAGCCCTAGAAACAAAATTGCAGGAAACTTCCACAATGAAACAAGAAGAAATTAAACAACTTACAACACTAGACTGGGAAGTGTATTCGAGGTATCTTGTAAAGCCACATAGTTAGTAGCTAGTATTATGCTACCTAGTTGACCTAGCCAAGCACATACTGCCCTCCCTTTCAGATGCAATGTATATCGGCCAGATGCACAAAAGGATGAAACAACCTCCTGAACTCAAGCCAATGATGGATATATATAAGCTCAAACAACAAATGAAAGAGTAGATATTGTTGCATGTTGAAACTAACCATTTCAATAATTTTTCTTTTATGTAATTTTGTCACTTATTTTAAGTAGATTTGTTTAAACCTCCTCAGAACTTCTTTCCTATTTTTGTACTTATATTCTATTATATAAACCCTTTCATGTCTTTTAAGAAAGGGTCCGAATTTTATAAAGAAACTCTTTATTAGCTTGCACATTTGTACTTTTGCAAACCATCTTAATAAGAAATACTGGACTGGAGCCACTTACTTTATGAGCAGAATGATATGCATCAGGTACTTCTATCTTTGTGTATTTATTCGTTCTTGAATTAACAACCATTTTATTATATTGTTTATGATATGTATCTTTTTCCATACAGTGTTGTATCCATTAACTTTTGAACATACTAGGACTGTCATTTCTAATACATTGATGAGCAAGTATTTAAGCGATATTTGATGTGATATATGTTTATAAATTATTTTGATAAACTATTTAATCAAAATAATTATTTCAAAAATCTTTTTCATTTATGTTAGTATTTGGTTAACCTTCATTATCAAGTACTAAAGATCATCATTGTAGATCACACAAGTATAAGTAAATTCTCAGGTAATATATAGATAGGTTTTACATATATGTGTTTTAGTTGAAAACCACCACATCTATCACCTAGTTTTGGAAATCAAACACCCTATCCATCCTATCACATTTTTATTAGGAAACTAGTCCCATTATATCTAGTCGGAGATACTAATCCAAACAGAAAAGGGATGGTATTCAAGTCCCTAACTGGGTGGTTTCCCCCATGTTGTTGCAGTAATTTTCAAGGCATCAACAGATTGGAGAACTAATAGTTCAATAGGGTATTCCCAGGAATTAATGGAGACCATCACATCCTCGACAACTCCCTCAGGAGCTACTGTGGACATGTCTGCAAGCTGCAAGATTGTTGTGGTCTTTTTGAATGATCCTTGGAGATTCAATTTAAGCATAGTCTCCTTAGTCATCACATTGATGGCAGCCCCAAGATCATTCAAGGTATGGGGGAAAATGATACCATCGATGTGCACATCTACCACAGGACTTCCAAGATCTAGATACTTCGGGAAAATCACCCGCCCTAACATTAAGTTGGACATTTGTCTAATGAAATTAATGGTAGGGGTGTCTTTCTTTTGCTTCCCAGGATGTTTGAAACATTTCTCCTTGATTAACTTGTTGTAGATGGGGACATGCTTGATAGATTGGAGGAGAGGGATTTTAACACACAGGTTTTTCAATTCACCCAGAAGTTCAGTCTCTTCTGAGGTGTACTGGAGAGGATGGATTAATCTCTCAGGAAAAGGAGGTGGATTTGCTTGAGGGACACTCTCCTCCTTTTCCTATTCAAGCTCCTCAGGTGGAGATGGAGGTTGATTATCTGGAAGCACTCTTCTAGGTCCAATGTTGATTTCTTGAATTTCCACAACATAGGTAGGGTAAGAAGCTTCCCCACTATAGACCTGTTGTGCCTGTATATTATTCGGGTTCGGATTTGGTTGAGAAGGTATCTAAGGTTTCTTAGGTGGAGCGGGGTGAAGGAATTGTGTTTGAGATGGGGGTGGAGGAAGTAAGTCTAGAGATTGGTAGTATGGGGGCCTCCACCCCTAGGATGGTGGATTCCACTGAGTTTGTGGAGAAGCATATGGCTGAAATGGTTGGTTGGCAGGTTGGGAATGGTATTGAGGTGCAAAACACCAAGGAGAAGGTGTGGACCATGAAGGATGAGTAAGAGGGCACCAAGGGGGAATGGATGTATTCTGGTTAGGGTTGTAATATGAATAGGATTCCCCTTGCATGCCTTGCTGGTATGGTCGAGGTCCTTGACGCCTCCTTTGGTTGATATCGCATAATTGTTCAGTCATCCCTTCAGTTCCTTGATACACAACTTTTAATCCAAGTAGAGAAGGGAACTTGTCTATCGAGTGGTTCTCCTCATAGTCTGAGCATATTTCTATAAGATTCAATGGAAATTCATTCCTAGGGTGCCTTCTAGTGCACCTAGGGCAGAAGACAACTAAGGCTCTTTATGCTTCCTCTTGCTTCCTCTTGATCTGCATGGTGTCCATTTGCAGAGAAAGGGTATGTAGCATTTCACTCTTGAATTCTTCTAACATGTTCCCAATTTCACTTTTTATGGATGTGTTGGAGGAGGATGAACTGGCCAAAGCTTGACTAGCCCTACCCTTATTTCTAGCTACCCTAAAATGATTTGTGAAAATTGTCTTGATAATATCATAGGGTAACTGATAGATGTTCCCTCCTAAAAATAGGTTTAGGGTTTCTAGGAGATCTTCCCTGATCCCTCTAAGAAGGACTAGCTTAAGTGCTTTAGGATCGAGGGTGCACCTGACCCTTTTGTAGCTGAGTTGGAACCTTTCCTCATATTCTTCCAAATATTCATCATGTACCAAGGTCATTCTAAAAATTTCCTCTTTGGTATCTTTGGACCTGTAATAGTCCCTATACTTATTGTTGACGACTTGTTGCATCTGAGCCTAGGTGGTGATGTTGTCCCCAAGTAAACCCATGAACCAGTGCAACCCTGCATCTTTGAGGGTGGATGGGAACAATTTCAACTTTTGGTCATCAGAGGTGTAATCATAAGTTCTGCATATGAAAGCAAACTCGACAAGAAGGTATCTAGATCCTCTTAGGTCAGGACATGGAAGTGAGGAAGGGAAGATGGGCTTATGTTTTTCATCCTAGCATCTCTATTAGTTTCTCTTATGGGAAAATCACCCTCAGCCCTATTCTCAACTCTTTTTCTGTCTCCAATCCCATTTCTATTTTTAGCCATGGTGTAGGTCGTTGGAATGGTCTCTTCTTCTTCCCCAGTAGGCTCTTTAAATATCTTTGGTTGTTCGCCTAATGTGTCATCTAGCTCACAGCCACCGAAGAAGAGGGAAGGTTGGTTTTTAGATGAGGCGGGGGGTATTTGGAAAAAAGTTCCCTAAGTTGTCTCTACTCCTACGAGGCGTGAAAGGAGTTTTTATTTATTTATTTATTATTATTATTATTATTATTTTCCAGAATTACTTGTAGAATGGATAGAAAGAAAATATTTGCAACTATTTTTTGAATGGAACTACTTGCAGAATTGGAAAGAAAGCAAAGATTGCAACTATTTTCTAAATGGAACTACTTCCAGAATTAGAAAGAAAGAAAAGGTTGCAACTATTTGCTGAATGGAACTACTTGTAGAATTAGAAAGAAAGAAATAAATAAAGCAGAAATCACATCTACTTAGACACCTCCTCGACAACGGTGCCAAAAAGTGATGAGCACTAGTATTGCAACAATAATGTTGCAACTCTTAGGGCTACAAACTTTACTTCATCAACTCGGGGTTTGTACAAACTTGGAGGTGACAATGATGTATACACAATAGACGTAATGGTCTACTCCTGTCACTTTTCAATCGGGGCGATAGACCACTAAGGTTTTTCAAACCAGTCTTCTATTGACAAGAAGGATTCTAACTACCAAATGGAAAACAAAAGGGGATTTTTCCTACTCTAGGAAATGAAAGCGTTGAACTGGAAGGTGCTATAAAGTGACATGAAATCATATAGCTAAGCATCTACACATTTTGCTTGCAAAAGAGACCTACTTTAACCTTATTTATAACATTTAGTGACCTGGACTAACTGAGCATGGAATTTTATCTAAGAACTATTATGATTGTTGCATGCATGTGCTAACTTGGAAATTGTAGAAAAAGTATTTTTGATGTTTATTTTTATGAATGAAAATGATAATGTCCAAATTGTTCTTTGGTAGGGGAGACAAGTATAGAGGAAAAGGTTTGGACTAGTTTCAAGGGTCTGTTATCCAAGTGGAGGCCTAACCTAAGCTCAGATGACCATTTCTGCTCAATTCGAGACTAAAATAGGCTACTACAGGGTTTCCTCTAGTAGTACAGGATCTCATATTTCTACTACATGATGCCTTATTTTACTACAGGAAACAGGGTGAAAGCTCATAAGGAGGTAGGAAAGGTAGAATGAAGTGTTGGAAAGGTGTCTGATGGGGAAATAAGGCATAAAGGAGGTGCACACTATCCAAGGCTTAGTCAAATGGTTCAATATGGTTGGATTTGCTCAAGGAAAATGCCCACTTTGCTTACAAAACAAGGATTCAGATTAGGTTTTGATGGACTTTGGTAGTGTAGGTGGAGAAGACTTGGATGAGGTGAATGAGATGAGGTCTCCCTGTAGATCAGAAGCTCCTGCAACAACATACACTATTTTCTTCATTTAAGCACAATTTCATTTATATATGGAAAACATGAGTTGTATGGAGGAAAAGCAAAGTTAATAATAGCTAATGGCTAATTTTATGAATGGAAGTGATTCTAAACCATAGAAAACTCAAAAGATCAAAATGACCATTGCAGATACTTCTAAGAAATTTAGAGACAATGATCTATTCAACAAGAAACCCTAGGTTATGAAGTAATCAAACAATAAATCTATTTTTTTGGGGTTGTATGAATTGAACCCTCAAATCATGATCCCAGAAGGGAGATGAGGTGAAGGCCACTATCACAATATTTTCTGAAGTTTTTACCGTCACTATGATACCACTGATTTGTCTATCCACAAATGGAAGTGAACTAAGTAATAATCCAAATACATGCAGATTAAACAAAACCAAAATCACTTCAACAGCTAACTAGGAATGTAATCTAAGCATACATGTACAGAAAGAGGAACCTCTGCCACTATGGTTGGGCCCTAACCCAAGACCTTTGGCCCTCTGAGTCAACTCAATGCTGGATCAAGGGAATGCTTCTCATTTTAATTAAAATATCAAAAATACATAAGATTTATCAGTCACAATGTCTTAGCTCGAAAATTCCTCTTGCCTACAACAAAAAAAATCGAATCCTAATGAGGCTCTAGGCCTTCTTATTTATACAACTGAAGCTACCAACAACTTCCTTAAATTTAGGGAGTCTTGGCTCCCAACTTGAGATCAACTTGTCTTCAACTATCACTGGCTTGGCTACCAATGACCTCAGTGGCTTGCCTACCTGTAACTTCGAGTTGATGAGATCTAGTGGAGGAATCTTCGAGTGAGTGAGGAGTTAAGGAGGGAGATCCAATCTCCTAAAATCCCTCTTGCTTGTCTACTTCAAGTTCCTATACTTTAATTAGCAAAAATTGTTCCAAATCCTGCAATTAATTCACATTAGGCCACAAGACATAACATCTCATCTTTACCCTTCTCATTAAGAAAAATAAAAAACATGTAAAGAAATGTGAGAAAATTTGATTTTAATAAGCTAGAGAGTGGCATTAAGGTCCATATAATTTACCCATTAATGATCCGCATCACTTGGGTTCAGTGTTGCTTTAGTGGCCTTATTTTTTGGGTTCTTCTCTTCACACCCTTTATCTACCCTTCCTAGATGATTCATCATTTCATTTATATCATGACATTCAATTTACATGACATACAATCACAAAACATTCAATCAAAAATTATTTTTGCTAATCTTGATTCATACAAAAGAAAATTCTCCAAACATGGATTGTTCTCATGATGCTTGGCTATTTGAAATCAATGATATTTTCATCTTTCATTATGGACTTACACCCTATGCCACACCCGAGGAATTGTACCTACAATTTGCACTCTCATTAGCCACAACATGTTATTTCCTTAGGCATAAATTGTTTTCAATACATCATTTGTAGTGGCTAGAAAATTTGTTTCAAAACCATCATATAGTCAAGCATTTAATCATGTTTAGCTACATACCAAGAAATTTAAAAAGAAACATCATTGAACTACATGATCATTCCATATTAACACCCTTGTTTTACAAGAATCATACATAATCAAAATTTTCATCCTAGTAAATAAAATTGCTCGAGGTCGAGAGTTTCAATTTCACTCTCTTCTTCACATAAGCGATTCAAAATTTTACACTCCAAAATTGAGTTAGGACCAATAATAATAGAAACATATGGGCATCTAGGGCTTGCATAGCACAAAACGGATCTGTTGATTGATCCAACAGTCCCTTAATGATTCTCCTCCTCTTAGTGCCTTAAGTTTTTTAGCCAAACCAATGTTTCACAAGTTCCTTGGGGCCCTTAACCCACGTTGAAGGCTTCTTCACTAACCTCCTTAACCATCAAGGTTAAAATCACAATTCCATCCAAGATACTGTGACTTAATAAGTTCTCAGTTGTCCCTTTTTTATGTAGAAATTCCTTGTAGATTCAAACTGCTAACTGTAATATGCTAAAACAATAGACTTGAATCTACTCTACTCATCAACGGAAACAATTAAACGATTGTGAAATCACAAAGAATACAAGAGAAATAATTAAATCACACATAACACAATGATTTCCTGTGGAAAGCCACGGCTAAAAACCCTCGCTATCTGTATATTGCATTAGTCAGAAAATATGAGAAGATCACAATGCTTTGCTCAAGCCTGAGAAATCTCTGCACTATCTCTATTTCTCTCTTTGCTTCCTAGGCAAGCCTTGGATGAATACAATATGCTCTGCTCAACCTTGAGCTCAACCTGCACAAGTATTCTATATCCTCTGCATGACTGATTGCCTTTGGCCAATACTTAGCCAAATTCATCGCCTTCCAAGCTCCTACTTCCTTGCCCTCACAAGCTCCACACATAAAATTGTGCTTCCTATTGCTTGATCTCACCAAATCATGCTCACCAAAACAATAATTAAACTTGTTCCTTCATTCCTCCTTTTAAAGGAAATTTGAATGGTTAAAATCAGTGAGTTTTATAATTAAGGAATTATTTATATTAGGCCTTCTTTTGACTACATGTATCATCTATTTAATTTAGATTATTTTACAAATGATAGTACATTGTCCCTAAACTCCAATCTCAACTAGGTATTTCTTTGATCTGACATGCATGAGTTAAACTATGAGTGAATATTCAATTTACTGATTGATCACTGCAGGTAACACCCCACTACTACAGGTTACACCCCACTATTGTAGGTTACACCCCACTACAGTAAGTTACACTCCACTATTGTAGGTTACACTGCACTATTGTAGGTTACACCTCACTGCTGCAGGTTACACACCACTATTGCAGGTTACACCTCACTACTGGACCTCCCACTAATTCATCCATCAGTTGGAACTAGCTTAATTGACTTTAACTCAATTAGACTGAATGAAATAATTACAACTCAGAATAAACTCAACTAGTGCTCCTAATTGTAGCAGACACTCTACATGTTAGGTCCCTACAATACTAGTGATTACCCCATTACTATTGTAGTTGTATCCCTTATTGTTGTGCCCCTATTGTCCCCATATTGTTATTATTGTGCCCCATAGAATCCCTCTATTGTTATTTTTGTGCCTTTATATTATTATTGTTAGGTCAGCTGGGTTATATTGTGACTCCTTAGACTCCTATATATAAAAAGGAGGTTTTGTCATTTGAATCAGAAAAGAATCATTCATTTGTGTAATGCAAAGGAGGTTGCCCCCTCGAAGAGGCTAAATTCTAAGGTGTTGATCTATCTTTTCTATCTTTTTGTGAGCTAGTTTCATAACATTTGGAATCAAAGCTTTGGATTCTAGGGTTTCGCTACTCCAAATAGGTCATCGTGGCATTTTCACTATAACTTTTTTCTGCGACGTTTCAGAAGAAAAAAAAAACCATTTGAGATGAAATCGCATTGAACCTTGGATCCGAATTTCAGATCTTTTCGCGCTACATTTGTGGAGATATGATCTGAGGAAGTTGGTCTTTTTGCAGACTCTTGAATTACATTCCAAACAGGTGACTTGGGGAAAATCTTCATAACTTTCTCTCTGAGCATCAGATTGAAATTTCGTAAGAAGGTACAAAAAGAGGAAAGAATTTAGTTTATTGTATATGTTTTTCAGAGCCAAAGGTCGAAACAGGAACATGTGGCATGTCGTACAAGATTGATCTACTGAACTAGTCTATAATCAAGTCACTGTGGGAGATTTGGAACAACTCTTCCTTGGAGAATCCAATTTGGATCAGACTAGTGGCATTGGAAAGAGGACACAGAGGGCTACTACAGGTCACAATTTCAGAATTGGACGATTCAAAATTACAGAGATACATCATAGGCAACATCGAGCTCCTACAAAGTGAAAAAAGGTGTAGATTTTTTTAAATTTTTGCTTAAGCTTGGTTTGAAAATTTTGAAGGAATTCAAAGGGCATAGTAGAGCATTATTATCAGTAACTGATGCCCAAAGGAAAGAAAATGAAAACACCTAGTAAGCAACCTGAAAGCTCTAGCATGACTCATGAAGAAGAGGAAGAAATGCTACATGATATATCAAAATTACAAGACCAAGTGCAACAAATGTCACTCTCACAAAAACTAACAGAAGCTAAGATAAATGGCGTGGAATAAAGGTGTAGAAGCTAAGATGGACTGTTTAAAGAAAGGCATAGAAGCTAAGATGATTGACGTGGAAGCTAAGATGGATGATTTGAACATAGATTTGAAAACAGACATGGACGAATTTAAGATAAATATGAATAAGTTGCTACAAGAAATGGGCACTAAGGGTGAACGGGTACTAAAGGAAATTCATGATGAGAATAAAAGAAATGTTAATCATGATTCCATAGATGCTAATGTTGGATTGAAGACTCACCATATTCCAAAAATCGATATGAGGAAGTTTGATGGCAAGGATCCCGCAACATGGATATTACAGATGGAGCAATTTTTCGATCTCAATAATGTGCAAAACACACAAAAGGTACATATGGCAACTTATATTTGGAACCAAATCAATTTGTATGGTATCAATGGCTTTGCTCTCGTAAACAAATTATCACTTGGGCAATTTTAACAGAAGAATTGATAGCACATTATGAGGATACAAAAAGCAACACTTTTTTTAGCCAATTGATAAGTCTCAAACAAAAGGGTTCAATAATGGAGCACATTGAGGAGTTCCAAAAATTGAACATAAGGGTAAAAAATATTCCAGAGGAGCATAGGATTGATGTGTTCATAGGGACTTTAAAGGATAATAACCAACATGATGTTCACCTTTGGGAACCTGATTCAATAGAGAAGGCATTCAGGTTAGCAAGAAAAATGGAAAGCAAAATTATGGCAACCAGGAAGCATACCACTCACAACTATAAAGACTGAAGTGTTGTTGCCCCTAGTCTTCCACAACCTATAAGGTTGACACCACAACAATTGGAAGAAAAAAAGCAAAAGGGCTTGGTTACAGTTGTGATAGTAAATACACTAAAGGTCATAAGTGTGCTGAGAAGAAATTATTCTACATAGATTGTGAAGAGGAAGAAGAAAAGGAGCAAGAAAGGTCAAAAGAAGAGGATATACTCCAGGAACAAAGCCTAGATGAAGAAAAAATGAATCCGACCATATCTTGTAACGCATTGGTGGGAATTACCACTCCTCAAACCATCAAGATAGAAGGACAAATCAAGAAGAAAAAGGTAATAGTTTTGATTGATTCAGGAAGCACCCACAATTTTATTCATTGTAA